>VALG01010450.1:0-50794 GCA_009835305.1 Ipomoea purpurea
ATATTGATTGATTAAGATAGTGTTGTTTTCATTCCATTTCTTACCCCTCGTATACCAATCGTTATATCCTATACCACGGTGCACATAGCACTGTGCGCCGCCGCTCTCTTCAAACTGACGTCTTTGGGGTCGTATTGGGAGGCGGGTAGGAAGTCTGGGATTATGTGTATTTGTTCACAACGTTATGTTATTTGTTTTTAAACGTTATGTGTATTGGTTCATACAGTTATGTATATTTTTTATATAATTAATGTACATTCTTTTTATACAATTATGTACATCCGAATCAGAAAATTTGTGTGTATTATGTTAAGAGTTGATGTGTATTATGTTAAAAGTTTATGTTTATTATGTATTATGTTAGATTATGTGTATTATCTTTTAAAAAGAGTAATGTATATTTTGTTATATAATTATGTACATTCATGTATAACATTATGTGTATTCGAGTATAACATTATGTACATTCCTTAAACAGCGGATTTTTTTTAATGAAAAAACTACTGCCATTCACTGGGGCGGAAAATTTCAAAAAAAATAATAATTAAAACGACGTCATTTTGCATCTGGGCGCATAGTGGCAACGCGCACCGTGGTGTAGGATATAAATTGCCGTCGTATACGTTGTTGGCATGTCAAGCACGGCTTATCCAAATGGACCAATTTGATGTCCATTGAACTCAAAAAAGTCTCTAAAAAAGTTATTTGTTTATAAAATATTTTTTATTTACGATGTTTATCAATGCTTATAAATACATTATGCTTTAGAAGTTATCAACTTTATTATTAGTGTAATAAAAATAAGCTTAATATGATAATATATATATATAGTATAAGTATAGTATGAGTATATATATATATCATATATATATGTGATATATATATATATCAAGGTTGCAGTAGGCGCTAGGAAGGCGCTAGTCGGGCGCGGCAGGCGCCTAGCGGCTTATGGCGGTCTAGGCGGCGGCCTAGGCGATTCAGGCGCGCACACAAAAATAAAAAAAAATAGTGACAGACTTGTAGTTTGACAATTTTAGTGAGGTTGTTTTCAACGTTCACTCAAATAACACATCTAAATAAATGAAATAATGATAATTTATAAGTCATAATGTCATAATAATATTAAAATTAATAATTAATGAAAGACGACATCAGTCAAAATCAAACCAAAATCGGTCAAAATCATACAAAATCGGTCAAAAACGATTAAATCGGACGAAATCGGTCGACTCGGCCGAGTTGACCGACTCGGCCGAGTTTGGCCTAGCAGCCGCCTAGGCCGCCTAGCGGCCGCCCAGGCCGCCTAGGCGGCCGGCCGAGTTTTGGCCGCTTTAAGGCCAAAACTCCAAGGCTCTCGGCCGCCTAGCGCCTAGGCGGCTAGGCGGCCAAGTTTTACAAACACTGATAGATATATATATATATATATATATATATATACGTATACATTATTCAACCCTTCATATTGATTTTTCACATAATGTTAGAATCTTTGCACCTCGAAGATGCTGGATGATATGTTAAACATTATTCCAATATTTCATTTTAGGGGGAAGCATTAAATATTGTTAGCAATTTCATTGCAAATTCAATATCAGGTCTGATGCGACTATGGAACTTCTAGTTCTATAATATTACTCCAATAGCAACAAAGTAATTGACTTCGAGTCTCAAAATATCCTCATTTTCAATTCGTCTTTTTAATAATCCCTTATCTACTCCAAAAGATTATTGGACAACCGTTAGTGTGATAATTATATTATTTAAATTTTTAAATTTTAAATTAAAAATTATATGTAATTTAAAATTTTTGATAAGAATTGACGGGATCGGGGAATTCCGTACTCGAGCCTGAATTCCCCGCGAGGGACGGGGATGGGGTTATTTTCAATTCCCCGGCCGGGGATGGGACGGGACGGGATAGGTCGGGGTTTGGGAGGGGAGGGGAGTATACTCCCCGCCCCCGCCCGCCCTGGTTGCGATCTCTAACACCAATGCATCACATAAAATTTAAAGGTTGTCAATTGATTATTGTGAGTTGAAGACACGTATAACAGAAAAATCAGAGTACCTTCACGGTTTTCGTTTTTTGTAACACATATACGGTGATTATTAAGATGATGTATAGGTGACCACGTATAAATAAATAATATATATGACCAGTTGTTTGGGACCGCCGTCATATAAATTTTATAGAAGGGGCAATTGTTTAGACACCGAGACTGGTCCCTTGAACTATGAAGTGAAATTATCAATTTGATCATCGACTATTTTTTTTTTACCATTAAGTCCTCAACTTTAAAAATTTTAACCAATTTGATCCTCCCGTTAGTTTGTGTCGTTTAGCTTCATTAACTGTGGGACCAAATTGGTGACAAATTTTTTCTATAGTCAAGGGACCATTGAGCAATAAATTTGAACGTTTAGGTGTGGGCCATTGGTTTGGTTTTTTCCAAAACTAACCGTACCGAACATTAAAGTAATTAACCGTACGCGAACAATTCGGTTAAGATAACTGAGTTGAAAATACGTTTGGAATGTTTAATTTAAAATATAATAATATAATATAATAAATGAATGAATTATAAATATATAATATATCAAATCGTACTTTTTTTTTTCTCAACTAAAGTTTTCTACCATTGGGATTTGTTTAGTGAAGTTTTTTTAATGAGGCATGGTGTAGATATAGTAAATATCCAAGGGAATGTTGTAGTTTTTTAACTAGAGCCACTTACATTATCGAATTAGGAAAAGGTTCAAGGATTGGCCGACTGAAAGTAACCTTGAAAAATGCAATTAGGCCACTGAACGGAAAAAAATATGCAATGTAGACCCTGAACACCCCAAAAACGTGCAATTAGGGCCACTGACACTCAAAGTGGTATGAATTTCTCACGGATGCAGGTTAGCCGGATCCATTTTAACGGTCTACGAGGTACTTTACGTGGCGGCTGAGTTGGCACTTTTAAGTAATTGTTTGAAATAAGTTTTTATAACTTTTAATAATAAATTTTTTTAAAAAATTGAAAAATTGTAATAAAATAGAATTGTAAAAACAAAATTAAATTTGTTTTAATAATTTTTTTTTTAAAAAAAATTATTATTAAGACTTTATTAAAAATTAATTTAAAATTATTAATGGCCAACTCAGTTGCACGTAAGCAGGTAAACCTGCTAAATTGATGGTGAAACCTGCCTATCAGGTGAAATTGCATACATTGTGGAGTGTTCAGTGGCTAAATTGCATTTTTTTTTTCGTTCAGGTTGGCTAATGTGCATTTTTCAGGTTACGTTCAGGTGCCGAATTTACGAACTGTATTCCTGTATGATTATCACATGATTTATTCTTAATAGACTTATGTAGTTGGTTGGACTTTTAGATATTATGTATATATCAGATTGAATGGATGATAATAAAAGATTAATTTTTCAATGTAATAGAGTAATAACTTCAACAAAAATAAATAAAAATTATTTCGCCATGTCCTGACGATACTACGTTCTCTACAACAGATGACTGCTTATTGAGATTTTATTTATTTTTAATTAAAATATCCAAAATGAGAAAAATTCTATCAGCAAATTTATTACTTTTGGTCAATATAAAATTGGGCAACATGTCTCATTATTTAATGTATTTACTGATTATTTCATTGGAATTTTTAAATTATCACCAACATACAGCTGGAAAAAAAAAACAACATATATGAAAGTGGAGTGAGTTGGTAATCATTTTTAACAATTTTTGCCAACTAAATAACATTGTGAATGCTCTTCAGTCCTTTCAATCCGTTGTTTCATGTCAGGGAGACAGAGGAGAATAACATTATAAAAGCATAGACATTGATTACGGTTTCATTAATAACACATTTATGAATTCTTCTTTACCTCTTCAGACTTCAGCAGTATGTTTTAATAGTGTCTTCAACTGGAGAAGTGCAATTGATGACATAATAAAGGTAACACAATGGTTAAGACAACATCAATAATATATAACTCATAATTGGATTATCACTCTTATCTCTCCTTTTATTGTATTTCTATTTAGCTGTGTATGCTTTGATTAGTTATATATTTGTTTGGGTTGTGGGTATATATATATTGCTCTAATATTGTTTGTGGGCGTGTATATTATATATCGCCTAAGGTGAATTAACTTAGCCATAGTACTAACACGTAATTCAATGAACAAATCATCAATTAATTATCAACTTAATTTAGAATTAATTTGGATTTAATTAAATCCGAGGCATTTTCCACCGGAGTCTCATTTTTTTTAAATCTGACAATTCCAAATTGTTTAGGTAACGTTTTTTCTCATTTAAACCCAGATTATCATATTTTAATATTTTTTTATTTTTGTCCATTCCAATGATTTTTTCGGTGAAATTCCTATTTTAGAAAAAATGATTTTTCCAATAACAAAAGAAGATTGCGTTTTTTTTTTTTTTTTTTTTTTTTTGCTTATAGTATAGTAGATGATTCACCAGATCATCCGGACTAAACCCAATAGCGGTTGACAAAGTCGATTTGGGTGGCGACACCTAAGCTTTCTAACTACGTTGCCAATATTCTCTGCACCTGGAGGCGGTTCTCACGTACTCGGTATTGCCTTGACGAAGGATGATTATCGGGCTGGGTTGAAGGAAATAAAAGACAAGAGTCGGGTGAAGAAAATTTGCCGCAATTCACGGCTAAAGAGATGAAAAATTAGAAAAAAAATTGACGCAGAAGACTGGAAATAACATAAAATTGAAGAGTCAAATTAAAAATGTCCTTGCCTAAGGGGCATCTCAATAGGAGATCTTTAGAGATTTTGGAACAATAAAATCTAACAACTAACTTTTAATCAATGAGGGTGTGTGCATTTTGGGAGGAAAGGGTTTTCTCCTGCCACACCCCACATTTTGTCAGAGACTTGTCCAGTATTTTGTTTTTGTTTTTTGTTTTTTTTTTAAAAAAAAAGAAATGTTAGACAGTCGGCCCGCAATGGGCATTGAGATTTGGAGGAGTGGACTCGCCATTGAGATCTCTTTTCTATTTTTTGTTTGTTTTATTTTGCTGGCCAGCTTCTTCTTCTTCTTCTTTCTTTTTTTTTTTTTTTTTTTTTTTTAAAAAAAAATTTACTAGTTAACTTTTGTTTTTTTTTAATTATTATTTATTTTTAATTTTTAAATATTATATATTAAATTTATAATTTATTAATTAAATTTAAAATTCTTAACTATCAATATCAATAATAATTATCAAATTATAATTTATAATTTTTAGAATGATAATAAATAAAAAAAATAATTAAAATATGGAGATAAATATGGGTCCACAAAAAGTTGTGAAACTTAAAACTAATGGGAAGAAGAGATTTTGTGATTGAGGGAGATAGTGGATGATGAGGTGGATGTTGAGACTCACAAAAATTGGGATAAAATCCCCAACTATTGAAGATGCCCTAAAAGTCCTAAAAGAGAATTCACTTGAAAAGTTATGGGAATAACTAAAAATGTTCAAAATATGATAATATGACAAAATTAATTGTCTAGGACTAAATTTAAAATTGTCACCCGATAAAACGAAAGGAGTTTGGCGGCAAGGATTCTGTCAAACGATGAACGCAAAAAGGACACCTTGGTCTGGGGTGGGGACCTACCGAGGACAAAAATTTCTCGACAAATCCACTTATGGCCTTACCATGCAAGACAATGAAAGTTCGGAAGGAAAAGGCTGGAATGATTTAATAAGTGTATAGTTTTGGTAACTAGTAGAAGATTATTTTTTTTTTTCAATTATATACACACAAAATAGTAGATGTCTAACAATGCAATAAATAAAATTTATCTAATAATACTAAATTAAATATTGAAAAATATTGTAAATAATTTCATAGATGCATCCATTAGCGAAATTAATTTGGGAACATGTATCATTATTTAATTGTATTTAGTGATTAGTTTATTGGAATTTTTAAATTATCACCAACATAAGGAAAAAAGAACAACATATATGAAAAAGATGGAGCTGAGGTTGTAATCAACTTTTAACAATCTTTGCGAATTAAATCACAATTCGTGGAATTTTCTGCAGTCCTTTTCAATCTCTTGTTTCATGTCGAGAGGAATAGGAGGAGTAACATTATTAAAAGCATAGACATAAGTTATTTCCTGACGAATGCATTCTTGAATTCTACTTTCAACCTGCGCAGTAGTATATTTTATAGTGTTTTCCACCGGAGAAGGTGCATTACATGACACTAATAAAGGCAAAACAATGGTTAAAACAACCATCATAATAATGTACTTGTAACTCATAATTGATTATTACTCTTATCCCTCTTGTTATTCTATTTCTATTTCTATTTCTATTTAGGTGTGTTGTTCGATTGCTCTAGTGGGAAATATTTATAATTTATATATCGCCTTAGGTGAACTGAATTAGCCATATTATTAACTATTAACTATTAATTAAGTAACAGATGTGCTATTCAATGAACAAATCAGTATTAATTATCAATTAATTAGTAGAAAAATTGTAATTTATGTCCCTTCATAATATGTCAATTATTAGTGTCACTTTTGAATTATTAGGGGTGTAAATGTTGTTGGGAAAAATGCAAGCCACTCATTAATTATATGGTGGTTTAACCTTTACCGCAAATTAATGAGTGGTTAAAATCCTTTAAATAATATGAGATCTAAATTATTTGGTCTCTATTATTTAAACAGAGTCTGTCTTTTAGAGCATCCTTATCAGTTGAGGTTATTTCTCAGTTATTTGTAGGTCCCAGCATCCACCTCATCCTCTATCATCTCATTCAATTACAAAAAACCTTCTCCATATCAATTTTGAGTTATTTCTCAATTTTTTATGCACCCACCATTTAACTCACTATATTTTAATTATTTCTCTTACTTATTGGAACCACAAATATACCATACTTTGCATAAGAAATATTTTTGAAATAACTCCTCCCCACATCAGCTATTAACTTTGATGGAGAGAATTCATATAGAAATAACTCCTAAATAACTACTAGTGTGGATGCTCTTAGTTTAAACACACCTAGGAAAACATTTCCCTTTTCTCTTCTTTCTATGTCTGCTAATTAAAGTCTGAGTAATAGTGAGGTTCGACTACGTTTAAGCTTGTGCAAGCTTAGCGTGGTTATTCTGTGTAGCCTGTCGAAAGCGTACCGGTTTGTCGACTGCACCGTCACCGGGCAAATAACACTTTTAAGGTAGTGTTATTATAACACGACACAGACTTCTTTTCAGCCATACATCCATTGTGTCCGTGTTTCTTAAAAGGTGCCCAACTCGCGCGTTGACTTTGCGAATATTTTCCAACAGTTAAAACCGTTATTTATAGCAACAGTCAACTACTAGAATCATGAAGCAGATTATAATAATTTTTGGTGACATGATAGTGTAGCAACAACAGAGATTAGCCAGTGGAAGACAACAGCTTCATACAGAACAATACTAGTGAAACACACTACTTCGGCTTATGTGTAACCTTTAAGCAAGGGAGTACAATAAAATAATTATTAGGTTCATATCGGAGCTTTGACCATACTCCGATGAGGTTATTTCCTCATATTTTAATATGACACATGCATATTTATGTGATAATAGACTGTCATATGCAAATGATTATTTTTGAGCACAAGTAATCATATATTATTGGGCATTGACCATATTCCCTTAAAGCTATTATAATGACATAATTTAGAAGATGGTTTGCCTATATCTTTGCATCCATTTGATTATTATGTTTTGAAAGCATTTGAAACGTGAAATATATGTTGTGACAAACATTTTAGAAATCGTCATTTTATATTTTATATGGTGAGTGCTTTGAATATTATAGAGAAAATTAACAACAGTGTACACAAGGATAACTGAATTGTTATTATTCACATGGATGAGCTTTATGATTTTGTTATGTTAAAAGTGTTGGTTTAACACTACTACTAAGTGATTAAATCATCATTTTGATTTAAATCTTATAAATTGGGCACTTATGCACATGTCAAATTTATAACATTATGTGTTATATTGTGGATATATGTTACAAACATTGCACTATTTGATAAGATACATATATGCTTTTCAGTCACTTAATCTTAAATATCTTTAATTGTATACCGAGACTAAATTACAAGGCTTTACTCACACTGTGGTGGTAGCATGGAAAAGTCATCCTTCTTGAATACTCTGGTTTTTAAGTAAACTTTGATTTCACCACTGGACTTGGGAGTTTTAAGAAGTAGGGTGTTGATCATGCAGGCTAGTTAGAACGTCACTTGATATTCACCTGAAATGAGATTGATTTTCATATGTTGTTAAACAATCAAAGCCTTGCAATAAAATGGTTGAATTACTGCCAATAGTAATATTGATCTGCATCATATGAGTGCTTTTATATGAATTTTTAATTTCTTCAAGTGAAGGAAAAATTGTGCCACTCTGAAGTCTCATTGTTGAGAGATATTTCTTAATAGATATGAGCTATAACATATTCATGGTGCATGAGATTAATTTCTTATAAGAATATGATGTGAAATTTGTAAGCAGGTTGTTCAACTTGATGTAGCATGTGAACAACATTATCTCTATGGCTTACTAACAATGAGCATTTGTTTATATATTATTAAATTCTTGGTTGAGTCATATTAAAATACATTTTCTAATTAACAATAAAGGCAATCCATCACATCTAAATAATTAGATTGATGGACCGCTTTCCATTGATGTCTTTTACGGAGTAATTGTTTAAGGACTATTTATCTAATAATATCTTAATTTAAAAATTTTTTTTTTTTCTGCAAATACCTAAATGACAGAGAAGTATTTTTGTTTGTTTTTATTTATTTATTTTTTTTTTTGAGAACACCATGCCGCAAGCCAAAGTGTCATCTAGTCCTACGAGAGTAGTAGCCACCCGTATACAACTTTGATTTAAATCCTCAAGTCTCGTCGGAATATCTTCAATAATAGTCGTGCCCCAATTACCAATTTTGCTCCATATTGACCAGCCAGTCAGTGCAACGGTTTCCTTCTCTAATCACATGCCGGAACACAATGTCCTGAAAACCCTTAAATATGAAATGCAATCCATGATTAAGTTGAATCTCGATCAACTCCCCTATTATCTTTATCGTTCATAGTCTTGACCACAACCCCTGCGTCAAGTTCCACATCAAACCCTCTTATAGCTCATTTCAAACTCTCCCTTAGGTCCCATAGCTCCACAACATAGCTATATATCCGATTTCCCAATTTTGATGATGAATCCCTTCAATTAGGTTCCATTATTATCGATCTCTAATCAACCCACCAGCAAAAGCTACCCCTGAGTTAACCTTCCAAGTCTCATCTGTATTGAGTTTCACAGTATAGAAATTATGAATCTACAGTATAGAAATTATGGATCTACAGTATAGAAATTATGGATATAGAACCGTGCCCACAACATAATTTGTCGAGATCTGGACTGTTTTAATAAAACCTAATTGGGCTGAGAAATTTGCTGGGCTGCTTAGCCGAATGGCTTATCCCTAGGGAATTTATTCCCATTACCAAAATGGGCTTATGTAGTTTTAGCCTTGGGCCTTTTTAGTTTGTTAGCCTTTGGGCCTCAATTTTGTTAAACCTTTATTGGGTCCTTTGGTACTTTAGGCTTTATTTGCCCATTTTGTTTTAGGCTTGTTGCCCTCGCGGCAAATTATATCCTACACCACGGCGTACGTTGCACTATGCGCCCAGATGCAAAACGATGTCGTTTTAATTATTTTTTTTTTTTTTTGAAATTTCCCGCCCCAGTGAATGACAGTAGGCTTTTCTTATAAAAAAAACCCGCTGTTCAAGAATGTATATAATGTTTATACTTGAATTACACATAATGTTATACATGAATGTACATATTATATAAAACAATATACATACTCTTTTTAAAAGATAATACACATAATCTAACATAATACATAATAAACATAAACTTTTAACATAATACACATCAACTCTTAACATAATACACACAAATTTTCTGATTCGGATGTACATAATTGTATAAAAAGAATGTACATAATTGTATAAAAAATACACATAACTGTATGAACCAATTACACATAACGTTGTGAACAAATACACATAATCTCAGCAACTTCCTAACCGCGCCTCCCAAAACGTCCCCCAAAACGACGTCGTTTTTGGGAGGCGCGCGGTGCACAGTGCTATATACGCCGTGGTGTAGGATATAACGATTGCCTCATAGCCATTTGGGCCTCTTTCCCAATTTTATTGATGAATCCCTGCACCCAGGTTCCGTTGTTATCTCTAACCAACCCACCAGCAAAAGCTACCCCTGAGTTAATCTTCCAAGTCTCATCTATATTGAGTTTCACCCAACCAACCTAAAGAGATTTTCCAATAGACTCATCACTCCACATGCAATGGATTAAAATTAATATAATTAGTACGCGAATTACTTAATGTGCTAACCTATGAGTTCGGGATTTTTGTTAACAAACATAAATTAGAGTTTAGGCCGTAAAACTTCATCACAAAGCGTCATAATCTTCTATGAGAAAGCTAACTTGCACTATTTTTACTTTTTTATTTTTTTGGAAATAAAGAAGCAAAAGGATCGACCCCTAGTCAATCAATTATTTAAAATTTGAAAAATGCAATAATGATATAATAAATTAAATTATTTGTACAAATTTTTAATTTAAAAAAAAAAAAAAAAACAAAATTTCAGGGGTCAATTGAACCTTATTTTAGTTCAAGAGTTAGATGTATTTTTATACATAGTTTGAAAGTTTGTTTTACCATATTCCTAGAACTTTTAACCCATTTCAAAATATAATAATATTGCTTTTGATAAAAAAAAAAAAATTGTTTACCTACACAGATCAATCACAATACCTAACAATTATGAAAGAGTAATTGTGTTGCATTATTCATTGAATGCTTTATCATATCCTTTCTCTAATTAATGGCATTATTTGATATGATAGCAGCCATAGCTTGACATTGAAAATTGATACTTGACTTTATATTAGACAGCTTGCAATGGAGTAAAATTGTTTACTCCGTTTAATATGGCATTGTTGGTCCACCGCATTAACAATATCTCATCACATAATTAGGTATGCTAAAAAAATGCCCAACACAAAATATCATCTCTTATCCACGAATTTCCCTTTACAACATTTTTTTATTATCAAAAGCAATATTATTATATTTTGAAATGGGTTAAAAGTTCTAGGAATATGGTTAAATAAAATTTCAAACTATCTATAAAAATACATCTAACTCTTGAATTAAAATAAGGTTCAATTGACTCCTTATATTTGTGTTGTTTTAAAAAAAAAAATTAAAATTTGTACCAAAAGAATTTAATTTATCATATTCATTATTGCGTCATTCCAAATTTTAAATAATTGATTGACTAGGGGTTGAGCCTTTTGCTTCTTTATTTGACAAAAAATAAAAAATAAAAATAGTGCAATTTAGCTTCTCATGGAAGATGATGACGCTTTGGGGTGAAGTTTTACGGCCTAAACCCTAATTTATGTTTGTAAACAAACATCCCGAACTCATAGGTTAGCACATTAAGTAATTCACGTACTAATTATATTAATTTTAATCCATTGCATGTGGAGTGACGAGTCTATTATTTGATATTAGATATTAGATAAATAATCCTTAACAATTACTCCATAAAAGACATCAATGGAAAGTGGTCCATCAATCTAATTATTTAGATGTGATGGATTGCCTTTGGTGTTAATTAGAAAAGAAATGCATAAAAATTGTTGTAAAGGGAAATACATGGATGTGAGATGAGATTTTATGTTAAGCTTTTTAAGCATACTGCAAACCTAATTATTTGGTGAAATATTGTTGATTGGGTGATTGTAAAGTGTAATTTGTAATATTTATTTTTATCGCATAATTGAGGATGATGTAATGCAAATACTCAACTAATATTTGTCTTATTGAAGTGAAATATTGCATGTGGAGAGCATTAATGCAATCAAATGCATACATAAGCGGTGCTAGCTGCTCAGCATTATTGATTTACTTGACTTTTGTTCAAATAATATAGCACCATATATTATATATGGTAGAATTCTAATTACATATTTTAATTAATTATGAAACTAAAAAGTTCATTTATTATTTTAATCAATTTAAGAAATATGTTTAAATTGCATTAAAAATGATGTTATTAACCACTCAAAATTATCCTCCTCTTCTTCTTTTTATTTTTTATTTTTTATTTTTTATTTTTTATTTTGATAATACAACCATAAGTCTTGTGGATTTTTATGAAGTAAGCTTATGCACTAAACTTAAGGTTTGCTATGAAGTAGACTTGTTCAATTGCACTTTTTATTTTTTGAATTTTGCAGTAGAATGTATGTATTAATAATATTTTTATTATTAAGAAGAAAAAAGGAAATTTTGAGTGGTTAGTAACATCAGCTTTAATGTCAATTAAGCATATTTATTGACGGATGACCAAAAACAGTCATACCACAATAACTCTAGGACCAAGAATCGAGGATGTATGAAAAAAAGGCTAAAAGGGAAATGACAACTTAAATCTATGACTACAAAAGAAAAATGAGTTAACATTAAGAATTGAATAGACCAAAATGTCATTGTATTTAATGTCATTTAAACGGAACAAAGGACCAAAAGTGGTTAGGTCACAATAATACTAGGACTAAATAGGATGTTTGAAAAAAAAGACTGACTGACACATAAATCTAAGACTAAAAAATGGAAAGGATTTAACACTTAATTAGAACTGAATAGCCTAAAATGCATTGTATTTAACGCAATTTAAATGATTTTGTTGCAAATGACCAAAAATGGTCCTATCATGACAATACTAGTACTAAATTGGATGGTTTTTTTTTTTTTTTTTTTTTTCTTTTTTTTAATTAAAAAAAAGGGACTAAAAGTAGAGTTACTACCGTTATTTTGATAAAGGATCATGTCACGATAATACTAGGACTAAATGGAAAGTTTAAAATAAAGACTAAAAGTAAGCTTACAAAGAATCAATACAGCCCCCACTAGGACTTGAACACATGACTTCCACTTCAAAAAGTTACTTTATGTCAGTAGACTACAATGTCATTTTGGTAATAAAACTAACTCTTAAATCTATAATTTTTGTAAAGATTTATGGTTAGGCGGATAGGATATAGAGTTATAGTATAGTGCATTTGCATGCCCTTTCATAATAAAGAAAAGAAAGACTCATCTCCCTTCCTTTCCTAAATCAACATCCTTCGTCCTTTCAACGACCGAGTTGGGATTTTCCGACGAGGTCTCCTTCAATATACTCTTCAATTCCTTCTGTCTTTACGTAATTCAATGATTATTAGTTTTCCTCTCTTATTAAACTACCTATCCATCTCCTTCAGAATGGCACAACTATATCAGTTGGTTTGCTTCTTATTTATTTGCTTATTACTGAGTGTCCCAAGCAAGACAGAAGCCGCCATAAACGTTACTTTAACCGTTGTGGAATCTGCCATATCTAAAGGAGCAGGTAATAATATTTAACAGTGTCTTATTTTAAAGCTTATTAATTATTATTATTATGATTATGATGATGATTGTTACCAAAGCTAATATTTTTGACTTTTTTTTTTTAGTTTGCATTGACGGTAGTGCACCTGGATATTACTATGACAAGGGACATGGGGAAGGCATGGAAAATTGGGTGATATTTCTAGAGGGAGGAGGGTGGTGCTTGAATGCTCAAAATTGTAAGAGTCGAGCCATGGGAAGCTTAGGGTCTTCAAAGTACATGTTCCCAGTGCATGAATTGGGAAACCTTTTGAGTGAAAATCCCAATGAAAATCCTGATTTTTATAACTGGAATAGGGTTTACGTTGCTTATTGCGACGGATCATCTTACACCAGTGATGCTAATGAAGTTGATCCGGTTACAAATCTAACCTATAGAGGTGCAAAGGTATTTTATGCTTTAATGGAGGAGTTTAAGGCCAAGGGTATGGGAATGGCGAAAAACGCAATCTTTGCAGGGAACTCGGCTGGAGGAGTGGTCGTGATGTTACATTGTGATCGCTTCCGAGCTTATTACCAAACACGACCCGGGTGAAATGCCTTGCAGATTCTTCTTATTTTATCGATGACCAAATAAAAACTGGATGGTATAAAACGTGTCAATTAAGCTATGAGTTTTTGGTCCGTTCAATGGGATCAGCTAAATGGCTTCCTCAACAATGCACCTCAAGAATGAAACCATCACTTTGTTTCTTCCCTCAGAACTCACTACAATATGTCAACACTCCGATTTTCCTGACCATGTCCTCATTCGATCAAACCCAGCTCAAGTATGGCTTGTCCATGTCACACGAAGTTTGCGTGATGAATAACAACTGCACCCTCAACGAGATGAGAAGAGTGAAAGAGTTAAGATTAGACTTTTTAAGTTTATTGCCAAAAACCAAATCACACTCATCATCAATAGCAATTTGGGTGAACAACTGCATCAGCCATGAATTCACATACTTCTCATGGTATGACAAGAAAAACTCAAAGTCATTGGCAACAAGACTTATGGAGAGGTATTTGCTGATTGGTATTTCGATCGAAATGCAATTACTCCAATTCGGATAATAGACCAGTCTGACAAGCCTGTTGATTGTACTGCATTTGGGCAACACCCACGAAAGCCTTAATTAGAATCTCATATATAGTCTATATGTAACCATAATTTCATAATGTCCACTTGCTCTACTATGTTACGCTCTGAACAAATTCAAATCCTTATGTGAATGCAAGTTATATTATGGGCTCATATAATAAATAAAATCATTTTATCTTCTTTTAGTGTCAAATTAAAAAATATATATACTCCATTTTTGGAAAAAAGTTAAAGAATTGATGAGAACTAATAAAGGACAGACATTTAACAAACTTATGTCAAGCATCATCAGCAGATTCCCCTGTAATGAATATAGGCTGACACTCCCAAGTTCAAAAATAACAATTGCATTAATGTATATCTATTATATTTTACATATGATTGATTTCCGGCTCCGAGTATAATAATCTAAATTAAAAGCTATATTATATATAGAGTAGCTAGGATGGAGCATGGTTGAAAAAATCGAAGCGCCTAAGCAGTGATTAACATATTCTTTCACCAGAGATAAAATTAAATTGGGTTAAAAGTTATTTTTAATTTTATCTAATCAACATTTAGGCCCTGTTTGGAAAATTCGTATTTCATTTTTAGTTATTAGGTTTTAATTATTTATAAGTATTTCATTTTGAATTAAAACCTATTAGGTTGGCAGTATGCCATCTTCAAAACTTAATTTTCTCCCACCAATCCAATTAATTAACTCTTTGTTATTAGGATGGCAGTATTCGTATTTAATTAACTCTTTGTTATTTGATTACATTTTTTAGTAGTTACATTGACAATTCACTCGATGGCTAACTCCCGTTGGCTCTTAATATGCCTCATCATGTCAACTATTAGTTCAACTAATGAGAAAGTAAGGCTCAGTTGTTTGGTCATGTTTAATCTACAACTACTACTACAATAACTGAGAATGTATGGTTTTGTCTGGTCATGTTTGAGGTGTTAAATCTTGTTTTTTCCTTTTCATTTATTAGACAAATGAATAAATCATTCACCAAAGGCCTAGAGAGAGATAGAGAGCAATAGGGTGTCAAGACTAGGCTGCACCTTGCTGAAAATCCAATACATTCAATTGAATCTGAATGACCATTCAAAGAGCTGACAACCTGAGAATTTTATTTTTAAAAAAAGAGAGCATGTATTAGTTATTCCAGAACATGACTTCAAAAAATCCTATTCATATGAATAAATCAAAATTGGAAGAGAATGAAGGTTCCAGTGGTGTTATCATGGTAGGACTCCTAACCTTCCCCGTCTCGATGTTCACAAGGTGAGCAGAGCTGTCTTTTGAACCCGTGAGAACAAGTGTTGAATCTTTGTTGATTGCCAAGCATGTCAGCCCCTCTGTGTGATATGGATGACCTAAAATGGTAAAGATTTGTTATAATTACCAATCAGCTAACAAATCATTGGTCAATCTAGAAACAAGGCGCCTCAACTGCAAGAGAAATTAGCCGTTTGTTGCTCCTAATTGATTTACCCACCTCAACCATCACAAATTCACAACTCCACTGGAAACTATTTTTGAAACAAGAATTCAATATATGCACCCTAAGTCCTTCACACTATGAGGTAAGGTAATTGGAATTTGTTTTCATAACACTTTTATAGAAGGTCCTGCATTTGGCACTGATTTTATTTTTATTTTTTAAATTATGGATTATGCAAGTGCATTTACTTTTCACTCACTCAATGCTCTTGACAAATACTAATAAGATTTACCTCTCACAACATGAATGCTTTCACCAGTCTTTGGGTTCCAAATCCTCAAAGTTGCATCATCTGAGCCAGTACAAATCGTTTTACCTTTGACAAGAAAGGATTCAACATCAGAGTTGCACTTGGAATATACTTTGAACAAATGGAAACAATAATAAATTTCATATAACAAAATGAGAGTACCATCAGGCGTGAAATCCCACAGGTCACACTTTCTGCATGACCTGTAAACATATTAAGAGAAGCACCCTTGTCAGCATTCCACAGCCAAACAATACCATCCTCTGAACCAGTCAAGATCAAATGCCCTTTTGAATGCCACTTGAGCCACTGAGAAACCACAATTTCTCAAGTTTAAAAAGCTAATTCTGAAACACAGAAATTGTTACAAACAATATGGAAGAAATTCACCTCAATTCCCTTATCAGGACCTTCAAGTGTACACTTCAGATTTCTGGAAGCTACATCCCAAACTTTGATAAGTCCATCAAGGCTTCCAGATGCAAGCAGCTTTCCATCAAAACTGAAGGCTAAGCTGGATACTGAATCCTTGTGACCTGCAACAAATCCCAAAATACTTCAGTAAAGAAATACCAAAACTAACAATTAACAACCATTATGATGATCTGATGAAGGCAGATGCATATTAACAAGATCTGCAAGCTGGAAGATTGGCATGCACCTTGTAACTCAAAAGCAAAATCTCCTTGACCAATTCTCCACATAAAATCCTCTATCATCTCCACCCCCTGTTGCAACTAAGGTAGGATCTGCAGGGCTGCAGCATGCAGCATAAAGTTCACCTAAAAATGTTGATACAGAAGCATTCATAATAAGAAATAGTCACATAATATAATGTACTACAAGACAGCTGATGATGTACAAAGTGTAGACCGTGATGGAGACTCCACCATCAAACCCAAAAATCAGTCATGCTGAGTGTGGACATTAAAATGACAAGGACCAAAAAGAAAGAGAATAATAAGCAACAAAGAAATGAACACCTCAACCTCCTAGAATGAAGTCTCTGCCAGTTCATAGTCTACTTCTATATAAGACTCACATTTGAAGAACATGAAGTATACCAGGTCAACCAACAAATGCAGAGCAATAATGACTCCATAATAAACATAAAATTGCTAGAGGTCTCTCAAGTTTTTTGCAGATATAAAAAGTTCAACTTCAATTTAGATATTACTGATTATAAAAGCTACAAAGTTAATCGCAGTTGGTATGCCATTAGTTGGGCTTGTGTAGCTACATGACTACCGATGAACATTTAATTCAATTGTGATGACAAAAATACTAGAATATTTACTTAAAGAATGATGATCACTTCACTTCATAATTGTATATTTAGTTCAGATAGGTGAACACTATACTGATGAGCAGTTCTGTAATGAATGGCTCATAAATGAAACAAGAGCCAGTGCCCATTGCATAATATGAGGTTATATTGAATAAAGGTTTACCAATTGCCATCTAATTCAAACTAATAAGCAGCAAAGTAGCCTACCCTGTGACCTGTGAAAATATGCACTGAATCATCTTCTTCATCTGAAATCATCATGCCAAATGGATCCAGTTTAGTAATCAAGTAAGAAAACAAAGTAAAAGTGCATCAAATGAAAATCACACAAGTATAAAATCTGAAAGCAAAACAATTGGATAACCACAAAATTGAGTAAAATTAAACATAAGTTCATTTTAAATGCAGCACCTACTACTCCTTCAATACCATCATCTCCATCTCCATCTTCATCATCAGCATCTGGAAGCTCTATTACAATACATAACCACTTCAGTTCATCAACCATTATTTCAGAACAGGAAACAAAAAATAGTGAAAAGAGATTGGGATACAGGGGAAAATTTTACCTTCTTCATCCACGGGGATTTCCTGTATGATATCGTTTTCGTCAAGGAACACATCGTCGCCGTCGTCGTCTTGTTCTTCGTGGCGGTAAGGAGAGCTAGGGTTCATGGTTTAGGCCTCCTGCAAATACTGAAAATATATACTGGAACATATACCATTAATTGAAGTACTGAAACTGTGAAAGACAAATACTGAAACATATATCAACAAGACAACATAAAATTATACTGGAAATATATACTGAAACATATTTTTACCTGGCTGTGGACGGACTGGAGTACTGGACGGATTGCGACAGAGATGCTCGACACACTGGAAATCTGGAATGCGTTTTTGGGTGTGACGCTGGCGACAGATGCGAGTCTGCGATGTCGTTTCTGGCTGCGACACAGGAATGACTCACGGAGACACGGACTACGACGTCGTTTCTGGGAATTCTGGAGCTGTGTCGCTTCTACGGTTGGCGGAAGAAAGGAAGAGTGAAGCTGTGATTACTGATCCTGTGAACTGAAGGCATCAGGGGAAATGGAATTTTAGGTGGATGGCGGATATGGATGGCAACGGGGTGGGGCGAGGAGTGGGGTCCCGTCCCCCGGCGGGGAATTTTTTTCGGGGATGGGGAATCCCGCCCCGTTTTTTGAATGATGCAATGGAAAAAAGATAGTATATTCTTCACCAATTCAATGGTTGCAATTCCAAACAGGAAAATTTTATAAATAAGATAATTAGTGTAAAATTACTATGCCAACTAATTAGAGTAAATACATAACCTTTAGCTAGCCTATATATAGCAAACAGAACAAATTCAACCGGACAGGACCAATCATAAACTTATACGAAATTCAAGATTCCAAGCATCAATTTAGAGAAGAAATATAATAGCAAAGCTTTTTTTTCTGAAAGAGACTGAAATTCTAAAATATATAATGGGTTGAAAAATAGAAAATTAATGCTGAACGACATGAAAGCCAAAAGCTTGCAGAGCTCAATCTGAATAAAGACTGAAAACAACCCAAAGTAGCATTAATCAACACAAAGCTGCAATTGTAAACACCGAAAACTACCCAAAGTAGCACTAATCAACACAGAAAAGAAGCAAAGATTGAAAACAACCCAAAGTGAGAATGGAGGAATTACCTGGCAGAGTCACAGAGCAGCAGCCGGTGAGGCGGTGACAGCAGGCTAGGAATTTGGGATGGTGACGGTGAGGGAGTCTGGGACGGCCGCAGAGTCGTAGTCTCGTAGAGCCGCAACCGGCGAAGGGTTTTTAGGGGATAAAGGGTGGGGTTTAATGATTATGATCATGTATTTTAGGATTTTATTTTATGTTAGGTTTAGCCGTTTAGGCGTTTAGCATTTATGTTTAAAAAAAAATAAAAAAATTGGGGCTAGCATGTAAGTTAAGAGTTTTTTTTTTTTTTACCGGACAAAACATAATTCTTCTTTCAAAATGTTAAATCTCTAAAATTGGCAAAAGCTCTCTAAGCTCAACAAAATATTTGAGATGATATATGAAGGTTTAAAGGATTTTCCATTTTGAACATAATTCGCACGCTGTCGTTGCTAGGTTTGAATCTTTGTCTATTTTTTCAAATACTACATACTAAATCAGTGAACTAAATTCTTACCGACAATACATGATAAATGTAAATAAAACTAGCAAACCCCACATGTACAAAATGCAATCCTTATATTATGATCATGATTCACAATGTGGACCCTTGTGCATTGTATATTTCTAATGTTGAAATTTTTATGTATTGTGTTATGAAATTTTATACCTTAATAACTAGTTTTTCTACGCGCTTTGCGCGAATAAGATAATGCCCAATGGTTATTTTAAATAAGTATTTCAAAGTATATCAATGCAATATTATATAGAAGATGTTCATGGTAAATAAATGTTGAATTTGTTTATTTAAATCGGTAATTTAAAGTATATAAATGCAATATAATATATTAGAGATTGATTATATATAGCTGTAACAAAAATAAATGTTTGCAAATTTGTAATAATGTTAATCTAAGTACTAAGTCTAAAAGCGATAGTCTAAATAAGTATTATTTTTTGTTTAAATTTTTCTAATTCTCTTTTGAATAGCATTGTTATTGTTTTCATCTCCCAGTACATGTCTTTTTTTTTTTTTTTTTTTTTTTTTTGGTTATTGGTATTGTATGATGTGCAATTGGTTATTGGTGGTATCATAGAGGCATTCATCATGCAATGAGATTATGGTGTAGAAAGTTTTAGATTTGCCTTATTGTGTATATATGACTGGAATCTTAATTGTGTTATGAACTCCCTCTTTATTTTACAAGCACATGTTGATATTATTTTTGTTATAGCTACTAATTTTTTTAATTTAATTAATAAGAGCAATAAAGTGGGCAAATTATGTTGTGGAACCGTGCCCACCTTGCAAGGTGGGCACAGTTTCAAAAACTGTTCATAATTATGAATATATAGTTTAAAGATTATGAACATTTAGTTCTATAATTATGAACATAGAGTTGTGAACATATAGTTCTGTAATTATGAATATACATATACAATAATTGTGAATATGAAGTTCAAAAATTACGAATATATAACTTAGTAATTATGAACATAGAGTTCTGTAATTGTTAATATAGAGTTCAATAATTATGAATATGAAGTTCAAAAATTATAAATATATAGCTTTATAATTATGAACACATAATAATTATGAACATAGAACCGTGTCCACCTTACAAGGTGGACACACAGTTCCACAGCACAACGATTGAATAAAGTGGTGTACATACTTTTCATCCAAAATAATGAAATCATTGATTTTTTAATTTTCATTTTTTATTGAGACAAAACGTTTCGAGAGCTTTTCAATGACAATTGCTGTCAATAGAGGAATGATAATAAATAATTCAAAATATAAGGTTTACAATAGATATTGTTATAATAATATAGTAAAAATTAACTTACAAATTTCTTTAGAGTTTTCATGCATTGATAAAAGCATAATTGAAATATTAAGTTTTGTTCTCAATAATCAAAAGAAGGTTAATTAAACGAAAAAAAAAGCTGAATTAAATTTATTTATTTTATAATGAAAGAAATCAAATAATTTTTCAAGTTCCTGATTTTATAATCATTGAATGCTATGTATTTAGTCGGACTAATTATTTGACCAAAATTTATGTTAAATTTTATATTATATTTTAATACATTTTAACATATTCGTAGTATATGTTTAACAATTATGTTAGAGTTTTTAACATATTTGTAGTATATGTTTAACAATTATACTAACTCCTAATTAGTATATGATAGGTTCGAACCTAGACCTTTCTTATGGAAATTAATAAGTAAGTTAAGAATAGTAAATAGTTAACGGAATATTCCATTAATAAAGTTTATACTAACGGAATTTAAGTTATTTAAGGGAATAAAATAATATAATAAAGGTAAATAAGAAAAATCATTAAAATACTAAAATCAAAATAATATGAACCATTCATTTTAAGAAACAATTAGTACCGACATTTTTTTTTATTCCAGTTAAGGGCTTAACATTATTCGCTCTTATTAGAATTGTAGATATGATTTCCTGAAACAAATTAGTAATTGTGTATTATATTATGAATTTATATGTTTTGTGGTGTGAAATTTTGTGTCTATAAACACAAATTATGCACATAAATTAAATTTTAAAAGTAAATAAACATATATAACATGTACATATGTCTTGTATTGTGATTTTGTGTGTTTTGTATTGTGATTTTTTTGTGTTTTGTATTAGGAAATTTTATACATTACGAATATGAATGTTGGATCTCATCACTTTTATCCAGAGTTTATAATGCTATATGGACTATAATCTATGATATAAATTTTGACAAAACGGGTTAACTTTGTTTTTTACAACTCTAGAACCAATCATTATTTTGTTGACCATGGTCTACACAAGTTATATGGACCATATTTCGTAGATTGTAAAATAATGTACATTCAGTACAAAAATAATGTACATTGTATTCAGAGAATATACATTATTTTTTATACTGAGTGTACATTATACTGTATAACATACATTCAATACAAAAATAATATACATTTAATATATTAAAAATGTACTTTTTGTTATGATCCATGTAACATTGCGTAGACTATAATTTGGCCTATGAAACACAACAAATTATGCTGTGCATCCGTATGCACCATGCATGGTGCATACGGATGCAAAAACGACGTCGTTTTATTAAAAAATAGTGCATACGGATGCAAAAACGATGTCGTTTTATTAAAAAACGCGCATCTTTCCTTAAAAAAAAAAAATAAAGGTTCGATTCCCAGCAACAACATATGAACTAAAATTCTAGAATCGATGAACTATAATTCCAAAATCGATGAACTATAATTCCAGAATCTATGAACTAGAATTTTAGAATTTAATCTATGAACTAAAATTTCCAGAATGAATGAACTAAAATTTCAGAATCGATAAACTAAAATTCCAGAATCGATGAACTATAATTCCAGAATCAATGAACTAAAATTCTATAATCTATGAACTAAAATTTCATAATGAATGAACAACATAATGTTGTTGCTGAGAATCGATTTTTTTTTTTTTAAAAAAAGACACGTGTTTTTAATAAAACGACGTTGTTTTTGAATCTGTATGCATAATGCATGATGCATACGGATGCACATCATAACTACTCATGAAACACACACATCACTTTTGATGGGCTTAGCTTCTTGTTGTAAAGAAACCCAAATGAAGCTTGGGCCTCAGCTCCTATCAATGTATTATTAATGGGCCAGAAGCTCAAACTCGGGAAAATCTCCAGCACAGTGTAGAGCTTCTGAACAGCGAACTGTCACCGGAAATGAGGAGAGGCGCGAACGCCATAGCTCTATGTCGGAGGGGCCTCAGGTCATACTGCACTGAAAACATCGATGGATTGCAGAGCTCCAAACTTAAAATCTTCGATCGCCAGCTTAAACGCAAACAGGTACCTGTATATTTCCGGTAATTTTATTTTTATGTTTCATTTAATTTGAATTTTTGGATTTTTTCCATGTCTGAACAGCGTGATAGAGCGGCATGGTTGATGCGCCCCAACGATTCCTTGCTTGATAATGTTTCCGAGAATTTGCTTGATCGTTTGGAGGTAAGTGCTAAGTTTCTAAGTATCTCTTCTTTTTTAGTTTTATTAAGTATTGTTGTTTCATTTTCTGCTGTCAATTGTAAGTCTACCAGTGTTGCAAAAATTATCTTGTTATGAGTTAGTGGTTGATCACTCTGCTTTTATAGATGTTGAATGATTCGTCCTTCTGCCTTTGTCAGGACTGTAGAAAAGCATTTCCTACGGCATTGTGTATGGGTGGCTCCCATGAAGCAGTTAGGCGCTTGTTACGCGGACGTGGTAAGACACAAAATCTTACTTGAGTTTCTTATACTTTTCCTTGCTGTTTAGTTATATGTGACAGTAACCTGATTCTGACAAAATGAAACTATTGAAAATAAAATTAGTATTTTTATGCATGTAATGGATTTTTGGAGAAATATGTCTGTGCAAATTTATACTTTGTATCAGTTATTAAATCCTAATACATGTGTTCCTTAGATTATCTATTGTCTACCTAAGGCTGAAGCATTTAAGTTTCATTACTTACTAATATAAGAAAATTAATTCACATCATTGGCTATGCTCTAACGACATGAACATATTCAAGGATGAATGTGAGGTGTTTCTTTTCCCTGCAGAAAGACAGAGTCTTGATCTCAAAAAAGTCACATTTTATATCATTGTATGATAATTTCCATATTTGGATAACTATGTAATCCTGCCTCATGGTGGTGACCCTTTGGTCCTTCATCCTTCAGTAATGATTTCTGCCTTTATTTGAACATACTACTAAATTCAAAGTATAATAATAGGTGCACTACTTTTTCTTTCCCAGGCGGTATTGAAAAACTAATCATGATGGATTCATCATCCGACATGATCAAAGTATGTAAAGATGCTCAGCAAGATAACCCCAATGAGAATGTTGAAACATCATTTATTGTTGGTGATGAAGAGTTTTTGCCTATCAAAGAAAGGTGTGTTTATAAGTATAAAATGGATTAAGAAATCTTTGCTATGACACTTCACCTGAATTTGTGCACCTGAATGTGTGTTATTGGAAGTGATTATTCATTGTCTTTATATTTTGGAGGTAAAAGTTCCTTGGATCTCGTCATTAGTAGCTTGGGACTACATTGGACAAATGATCTTCCTGGAGCTATGATCCAGGTATGAGCTTATTGATTTTCCATATTTATTTGCTTTTCTGAAAGCGGATTGCAGTTCACTTTTATGTTGATATTCTTTCTTTTACCTAGAGTCTTGTTTTCAACTTTTATAACTTTATCGGTACGTTGGTTACAAAAGTTCTACATTGGAAATTATCAGGCATTTATATTTTCATGTTTTTTGCATCTATGGCAGTGTAGATTAGCACTGAAGCCCGATGGCCTATTCTTGGCATCAATTCTTGGTGGAGAAACATTAAAGTTGTTTATGTTGTTTAAGTCAATTTAACTTTTTGACAAAAGTATGATGTTTCTAAATCATTTGACATTCTTTTTCTCTCGCTCCATATATATGTAGGGAGCTGAGAATAGCATGCACTGTAGCTCAAATGGAACGTGAAGGAGGCATTAGTCCACGGATGTCACCTTTGGCACATGTATTTTTCTCTATTTGTTGACTCCTCTTTGGCATTCCATCCCAGTTTTTTGGTTGATATATGAGAGATTATTAATCTTGAATTCCAATCGTTTTTATTGATTATTATCAATAAACACTGTGTGCCATATTTTGTCCTAGTATAGATCCAGGTAGTGGTCAGGTGCTATTGCTCCTTCAATGATATTCCAATAGTAACACATTGCCAACTTGTTCTTCGGGAAATTAACATCTATTATTTTCCATGTCTCGCGAATTGTTTGTATAGGTGCGGGATGCTGGAAACCTTTTGACCAGGGCAGGCTTCACTCTTCCTGGTGTAGATGTTGATGAATATGTTGTCAGATATAAGAGTGGTGAGTCACTGATCTTGCTGTTGGTTTTATTTTTGAAATTAAATTCATGTTAATGAGTAGGACGATTATGTTACGACAAACATGAGTTAATATTTACAAACACAGTGATTTGAAAATTTGTTTGTTTCTCCTTGTCATCTATCTTCTTATTCCTTTTGTAAAGATTTCCAATTATTATTGAGAAAGCATGTATCTTATTAGTTATTAATCAATAAACATATAGGTTGTCCATTGAAATGACAATTGTGAATAACTGATCTTGGACCCTGGTGGTGTGCACCTGTGCAGTTAACTTTGTTTCTGAGCATAAGGAATTCCTCTCCTCTTTTTGTACTCTCATTGGCTTACGCAATCTGCAGAACTCAGGAGTTTGTTTTGTTTAAAAATTTTATACACTATATTCGAAAAAATATGTAAAAGCACAAAGAGTGAATGAATTGTGATGTGAAGTTGCTTACAGCTTATAAATGCCCTAGTTCAACCGTAAATTTGACAGCAACTTTGGAATTTATAGTGAACCTGAAATTGCATATTGATTACAATTGCCCTAGTCCATGAAAAATCTTCAAGCAAAGTGGAACATAATTTTACTATTCATATAGGCGATTCCTGATCATGTCTAATTCATCTTTTTTCTCCTATTACATTCATTGTACTAAATGCATCTTCCATCTCTATGCTGAGGTAGCTTTGGAGCTGATAGAGCATCTTCGTGCTATGGGTGAAACTAATGCCCTCTTACAAAGAAGCAATGTAAGTTTCCTACCCAATCAACCCCCCTCATCCCAAGAATTTTTTTTTTGAAAAATGTGATAAAAAGATCCCATTTTTATGCTGTTTGCATTTAATGCTTTCAAACTTCCATTTGGGTTATAGATCTTGAAGAGGGACACAGCTATTGCTACAGCAGCCATTTATGAATCGATGTTTGCTGCAGATGATGGCACCATTCCAGCAACATTCCAGGTTACTATAATGGCCATTTCATTTTTTTGTAAAATTGACCGATCTCTTTTTTGTAGTTATTGGCTTATTGCCAATGCACTGGAGTTGTGGAATCCATACGATGTTTTTGGAATCCCCAAATTTGACTGATCTTTTTTTAAAGGTCATCTACATGACTGGGTGGAGGGAGCATCCTTCTCAACAGAAGGCCAAGTGTAGAGGCTCTGCCTCAGTATCCTTTCAGGACATTCAGAAGCAGTTTGGTGGCAATAGTAATAGCTGAAGTGTTGAACCATCCACGTGTTGTATAACCGCAGATTTTGATAGGTGCACAAATAAATCATATTTCTTTACTAATTTCTGTATCCCTTGAACAATACAAACCCCTTTCACTTGACCTAATGCATTTTCATAAATTATATTTCATTTTGGTGGTTGTTTACAAGTCTGTGTAACAGTTAGGGGTGATCAACAGAAATTTATTGATTCTGGCAAACAATACACTCATGTACAAGCTAAAGATCGGAAAGACATTATTTCAATACAACAATCTTTTCTCCCTTAATCTACACTGACAGACAACCAAGCAAGCACCGGTGGCCGGCCGGAGAATGGGTCAGCGCCACCGGATAATTGCAGAACCCCAGGTAAGGCCGGCTCCGAACCCAGCAGCAGCAATCGTCTCGCCGGCCTGTATCTTCCCAGCTCGAACAGCCTCATCCAATGCCAATGGAATAGAAGCAGCACTGGTATTTCCATAGTTCACCAAGTTTGATATGACTCTGTCTGCCGGGAACTCCATGCGCGCCGCCACTGCATCAATAATCCTTTGATTTGCCTTCACATTCCAACATTATCAACACACCTTATTATACCAGAAATCCTCAGTTTGTAAATATGATAGATGATGATGATATGTTGAGTTCATGAATGGTAGCCAAAGCTACTGAAAATAGTTGAAGAGAACTGAACAGAACTTGAACCTGATGAAGAAGTAACCAATCAATGTCAGAGAGAGCAAGACCTGTCTTCCCCAAGGCAGCTTTGATGGATTGAGGCACGACGCCAACTGCAAACTTGAAAACCTCCTTACCATTCATTTGCAGGCAGGAATAAGAGAAGCCGCCTTTGTGTGGAAAACCATTGAGCGAACCATTTGTGGTTGGAGAATGGTTTGGTTCATCCTCTTTTAGAGGAGAACATAAGTGCCTGCAACACCCACCTTCACATTACGTTCCATCTCAATTAAAAGTTTAAACTATCGTCATTTACCTTAAACCTTCACCATTACTATGGAAGTCAAAACTAAACAAAAAATCTTCACTTATATCACACTCCTGTAAAAAGTAAAAATGCAGACTCATGAGTTATGTGATTCAAGATGATTCAAGAAGCCAATGGTAGACAAAGCCACTAACGTTTATGTGCAGGTCTACTATTCCAAAGGCCATTCCAATGGTGATATCAACTATGGCAATATCAACTATGGCAAGAGATATTCAGATCGTTCTAAAGCTTCCGCTACTATAAGATTAGGTTCCTTATACTTTAAGTTCCATTAAAGTTTATGTTAGTATATTTATATCTATCTTACATGATTTGAATGTTGGAAATACCTGAATCAATACAGCACCTGCAGCATCACCAAAGAGAATACAGGATCCTCTATCAGACCAATCAACAAACCGGGAAATAGCATCAGCCCCAATTACAAGAACATTCTTAAACCCACCAGCTGTGTTTTGTACAGTAGTAATTAATGAACATATTATCAGTTCAAGGGCATTAACAAGTATGTAAGGAAACAATATATGAACATTCTCAAAGATTTGTTTTTCTAGTATAGGCCGAATTGAAACATGTGCTCCATCTCAACTAAAAGCCTAAGCTGATAGTTGGATTGCACATTAATGATTATATGCTCATAGGCCGGAACATATATATCATTGTTTCCATCCATTGCCATAATCATTATTACACTCTTTTCAGCTCTGGGAAAAAAATCCCATGATGTTCGATCTTTATAATTATCTACCTTTTATATAGCAAGAAGCAGAAAACAATCCCAGCATGAATCCGCTACAAGCAGCACTGATATCAAAAGATAATGGATAGCTTTTGCACCCCAACAAATTTTGTATCTGAGTGTTGAAGACATATATATATGCACATTATATATTGGGAATAACATTAATTATATTAGAAGAAAAAGTAAATAAACAGATCAGAAGATATGTAGTTAATGTCCAGGAATTAAAATTATATATATACCTGTGGGGCATTACCAAAAAGTTCATCTGGAGTGGAAGAACACAACAAAATTAGATCCACATCTTCAGGGTCAACTTCAGCCATCTCAAGAGCTTTCCTTGAAGCCTCTACAGCTAGAGATGTTAAACTTTCTTTGCCTAAACAAAGCAATATTATACGTTACCAAACTGAAATGCATAATCAACAAAGAAAAAAAAAAAGAATTTTTTACAAGATTAACTATCCAGTCCCATATAATAATAATAATAAAGCGCCAAATTTACAGAGACTGACCTGAAAGAACTCTTCGATGTCGAATTCCTGTCCGTGTTGAGATCCACTCATCGTTAGTATCGACCATTTTTGAAAGATCATGGTTCGAAATTCTTAAACTTGGCACAGCAGAGCCACACCCAACGAGTTTGCAGCCTTTGTTAACAACACTGTAAAACCATTAATATTACTTACATATTCAGAATTGAAGAACATGCATGCATGCATGCTTCTTTCTTCACAATCTCATGATCGACTTAAAACTTAAAACTAAATTAAATCAAGAACATAACTAACCTGAGCCCTGCATTTCTGTTCGAAGCCGGACGAGAGGCGGATGCCGGCGTGGAAGACGCCATCAAAATCATCTTATTGGGCGTGTCGGCGCGACGGAAGGCCGCCAGAGGCGGCGCGAGGTCGCCGATGGGGTTAACCGGAAGCGTAAGAAAGGAGAAGACGCGCTTCTGCAACGATGTATTATTGCAGCAATGAGAGAGCATGATTATATATACTGGGCAAGAACCAATTGATCGAACTACAATGGTTGAATTGGAACCCTTTGATTGAATGATTAATTCCTCCCTTGTTTGCAGAGACCAGATGGAGAAGGAAGGAGAAATGAATGACAGACACTAAGGAAGAAGTTGGGTGACAGTAGGTGGCTGTTGGGTTCTCTGAAAGTCTAGGAAATATATATACATATATACACACATATGGGCAAATTAATTGCTGATTTTATAAAGAGTTTAATTGTACGTGTATGTTTGAGATGCATGCATGGTGTACTGGTACATGCAGGCAGGAGATACCATGAACATGAACAACATATATGCCTCAGGTTTAAAATAATCTGCGATTATGTACTATGTTATTATATATATTTCACGTTTAAACCCATAATGTACTATATTACTCCGATCCGTATTAATTTTAAACCCATAAACTAAACTCCATCGTTTGCGTATTAATTTCAAATTCAACTTCATCAAATACTATAATATATATAATCTGCGATTATCCCAAAGTACATATGTTGATTCACACCTTTTTCTTTTAAAAATGGTCACCCAAATAAGTTGATCAAGTAACTCAACCTTAATATATAATAATTGAACAGTCAAAACGGGCTAATTCGTGGGGGTGGTGGGTCAATTGTTATATAGTTGACTGTGGCGTTATGTGGATTATGGTATTATATATAGTTGAGTTAAAATGATATTTTAGTGTTATTAAAATGAAATTAGTGTGTGCATGTGAACAAATGAAACTAAAAAATAGAGTTCATGCAATAACGTATAACATCAAATGAAACTGTAATATAATTAAAATGATACTTTAATGTTGCTATAATGAAACTAAAAAACAGAACTCATACAATAACATATATATTGTTAAATGAATATGAAGTGTAATTAAAATTATACTTTAACGTTATACAATTAAACTAGTCTGTATGTGTGGGAAATGAAACAAAAAATAAAAAAATAAAAAAATAGAGCTCATGCATGCAACAACCTATATTATATTGTCAAATGAAATTGTAGTAGAATTGAGATGATAGTTTAGTAGTTTTCAAAAAAAAAATGATAATTTAGTATTACTAAATAGAACTAGTGTGCGTGGAAAATGAAACTAAAAAACATAGCAATATTATCAAATGATACGGCGTCGTTTTGCTTTATGGTCAATGTTGCTACATGGACCATAGTCTACAGTAAAATTTGTCTAATAGCTACTTGAGGTGAGAGAATGATCAGTTTGATCACCAAACCACTAAAATAGTGAAGTTATATAATGTGATCACTCATTTAAAATAATAATAAAAATGTCACTACTCTATATAATTAAGAAACTAAATTAACTACCAAGACTACGTGGTCTAATGGTATCCGGGTTGAATTTCTATTTGGAAGGTTGTGAGTTCAAGTCATACTACATTGTAATAGAGCCAGCAACAACAAAAAAGAGACTACTATTTTTTTTATCGCTATATGTCATCTGAACACAAGGTGAATTAACTATTCTTGTACCCTATATAGTAAAATGTTCATTCAATAGAAGTCACACATAACTGGGGTAGAAACAGTAAAAGGATAGGATAGGAGTGCCCAAACAGCAATGCTTATTATGATTAAAAAATGAATAATAAACACCAAACAACCGTATCATCATCATTATTACTCACTTACTCTCCCGATAACTTTTGTCGACTCACACTCTCACTCCCTTTGTCTGCGTCCCACTCTCACATCTCCATACTCATCCTCTCTCTCTCTCTCTCTCTCTCATTGTGTGTATGCATTTTCTCAATCTGGGTTCTTCTACTTCTTGAAATTTCAGCATCTTAATTAAAGGTATAATAGCTATCCATATTATATATGCCATTTACCTTTTTTTTAGTACTTCCCTCATTTCTTCTCTTTTTTCTGGGTCTTAGACCCTTAGTATGTAGTTATTATTTAGATTTGGAGCAAAATGGGTACTCCGATGATAATGAATTAACTAGTGAATCAAGCCTCTAAGCTTTCAGATTTGTTGATGTTTTGTTATGAAGGCATAAAAAGCTTTGGTCTTTGGGTGATGGGTTTATGCATTTTTGTGAAATGAAATGCTAGTGAAGTTTGCTGGATTTAATTAATCGTAAAGTGCTGTAGATGATACTGTAATCTTCTGTTTTCAACCTTTCTTGTTGGTTTATTCCAAATGCTGAATCTTGATCCTCTTTCCATTTCTTTTTATATTTGTTAGCTTCTTTGAATCTGTAAAAGTACAGAGTTTCTGGTGTGATTGGTGCCGTGATTCATGAATGACTGAAAACAGCTAGTAATTGCTATTACATCTGCTTTAGATATGATTCTACAAATCTATCTATAGTCATAGTCTTTAGGAAGAATAATTTATTGAAAAAAAAAAAAGAAAATAATCTATGATCTTTAACTGAACTAGATGCCATCTGGGATGGATCAAGACAGTGAATAATGTGTGTTAGTAGCTTCAAGTATTGTAATGTTTTTGTGCTGGCTGTATTGTTCTTCAATTTGCCACTCCCTTTAATCTTGATGGAACTCAATAGGATAATACATCTGGGGCCGAGGAACTTGGATCAAGCGAAATCTGAGCTAGGGAGAGTAAGGATTAAGGATGTCAAGTGACAGATGCAGCCATTGGTGCTATACCTGTAGACAACCGGTATATCTTACAAGAGAAAACGTGGCATGCCCGAACTGCCATGGAGGGTTTGTGCAAGAGCTTGATGAGATAACGACGACAAACCCTGAATACGAGAACCAAAGGCCAAGGTTCATGGAAGCTATCTCGAGTTTCTTGAGGCGGCAAAGATCAGTTAGAGGTAGTGGTTCTGGAAATAGGGGGATATCAGATAGGGAGCCTGAGCGCAATAGCTCGTGGAATCCATTGCTGATCTTCAGTGGTGATATGCCAGTAATGATCCCTGACAATGGAGGAGTTCTTGAGTTTCTCAACGAGGCTCTTGGTTTCAGAAGAGAACATGGCGGCGATTATTTTATTGGTCCGGGAGTGGAAGAATTCTTCGAAGATATCATCAGTACCAACCGAACTGTTCCTCCCCCGGCCTCACGATCTTCAATCGAATCCCTTCCTACAGTCAAGATATCGAGGAAACACATCCGGTCTGATCTCCACTGCCCTGTTTGTAAAGAGAAATATGAAATGGGGACAGAAGTAAGAAAACTGCCTTGCAAGCATTTATATCACTCTGATTGTATCATTCCATGGCTACAACAACGCAATTCATGCCCAGTTTGTCGCCGGGAGCTGGCTCCCGAGAGATTGGGCGATAGTAATAGCCAGAGCTCCAGGAGTCAGAATAGAAGCAACAGTAGGAGATTTGACAGAAGGGAAAGTAGGAGGGAGAGCACTAGCGAAAACCACCGAGAGAGGAGGAGACCATGGTCTTTCCTGTGGCCCTTTGGTTCGTCTCGCTCTCATGCTCGCCATACTGCAGTTGCAGTGCCTGAAACCAACACAGAGACCAGCCATGAATATAGTCATTATAGCGAGTACTCTAATTGGCCATTTGAATAGCTAGCTAGCAAGGTTGGTCAGCATCAAACTTTCTTGTATACTGCATTCAATTCTTTGTTGTGATAATAATATTGTACCTTTAGTCGAACGAAGTCTCTAATGGTAGAGACAACTCTCCTTCTTCCCATGCTGTCAATGGATACATGTGTTTTCTTTTTTTGTCATTTCATCTTGATTCCCAGTAAATTAAATTAAACGCATACTTGTTTGATCCTTTCCCCTTTCCCTTTCATGTTGTTCATTGCTTTTACATTTATTTGGTGTCAAATAAGGGAATGTTTGATGAACAAAGGCCACTTTCTTGGGAAAAGCATATGGTCAAACTATTCCCATTCTTACTTGTGTATCAAGATTTAAAGGCTCGATGGCATGAAAATTGAAAAGGGACCTTCATTGCTTCAGAGACAGCTCTTTGGCTGCCAATCTTATCCACAAAATTTCCATTTAAGTTTGAAGAAATATAAATATGAATAATAGTATTAGATTAGAATCACATTTTGGACTTTTACATGCAAAAATTGTAGTCTAATCCTTTACCTTTCGAATCATTTGCACATGTATACATGTGATCAACTGAGCATTACAGTCTGATCTGTTTCATTGAGCATGTGACTTCCATATTTAAAAGTTAATAAAAGGACTGAACAAATAAATGAGAATCCTATAAATATCATTATCCACAACCATTTTACCATTTTATTTATAAAAATTCTAATCAAATTCTTTTTAAAACAACTTTTAAAAATCTATATCAGATACCACCAAACTTTTAAAATGGTTAAAAGTTTAAAAAAATCTGGATTGAATTCACCCCTCTTTGATTGAGTACTATGAATCCCAACAAGGGACAAACAACAGAATAATCCAAACATTTAATTTCATGCTCAAACTCATCTCTACCAACAGACAAGAACCATAAATAGATATCAAACACAAGGGCAGAAATACATGAGTTCAAAATTCAAGGATCCAAGCATATTATATAAAAAAAAAAAGAAAATATCACTCAGAATGTTATAAAAAGAACTAAAAAGAGGATTTTCTAATTTGTAAGCTCCATAATAGCAGAAACAATATCCCCATCAGCAGCCTTGAGAGCTTTGACAGCCTTTGCCCTTGAAACACCTGCTTGGGTCATAACCAACTCAATGTCCTTGGGCTCTACACCGGTCTCATCTACATCCTCGTCATCTTGAACTGCAGTGGATGGCTCAGGCTTTGACACCACATTGCTGAGATTAGGAGCCTTGAATTGCTCAGCAGCTTGAGTCTGCAATTGTGAGCTCAAATCCTCAATCTTCGCCTCACCAAATATAACATATGTGTCGGATGTGGGGCTCTTGAAAACATCTGGTTTTGAGATGACAAATAGAATCTGAAAAATAACATGAGATAAGAATTAATCACCAAGAAAGATGTAATTTGAATAAGTAAATAATATATGTCATTTCAATAAGTAAATAATTAACTAACATTCTTGCTCTTCTTGACCGTGACACGGCTCACGCCAGCAATGGGCTTCATTCCTAGCTTTATCATAGCCTTACGACTCTTCTTCTCACTCCTGCTCTGCTTTGACCTACCAGTACCATCTCCGTGTTCTGCCAACAATGAAAGACAACTTAACTTAGATTTATACATCCAACATTATCTTACACATAAGCTACAAAGGAATAAAGAAATGGTGAGAATGAATATATATACTGAAACAAAGCATACTGATCAACATTAAATTATATGAACCAATATAAAAACACTACTAAGCTGTCAAACTGCATATTAAGAAATTTAAAAAGTATGTTATCTTCCCAAAGGAAGGTGAAATTCTCACTTAAGGCTGAAACAGATATGAACAGTCAATAAACTATCATACTCTTACCTTCATCTTCATCTTTGTCATCATCGTCGTCGTCATCATCATCTTCATCATCGTCATCCTCCACAACTGGCACCTCAGTCTGCATGAGGTATGTTCAGTACATAATCTTAAAAAATTAAACCTAAAGGCCTATATTGTCAAAAAAAAAAATTAAACTTTCAAAGTTACTAGTGGTCATTCATGAGATCTGATATGTCCATATTTTCCTGTAAAGGATGCATAATGTTGTCATCCATTCACTGCAACTACAAGGGTGAAAGATCCTTGAAGAAGATCATTGAGCACACAATGCCAGAATGCTATGATGCATTGTTTTCCTTTGTATTTATTTACTTACATGATATTAACATCTGGTACTCAAAAAGTCCATTACACAAGTGAGTTGCTATGCAAAACCATAAAGTGGAGCACAAAATTTGCACTTGTTATAATAAGTGCTCAAATAATTAAACTAAAATTACATTAATCTGATATCAGAATATCAGATACTATAACAGATTTGTGTACACCATCCCAAATTTTCAAACAACAATCATTGACTCTCTTTCTACTCCCCCTTTACAACTTAAGAAAGGTCATAACTTGTTTAAAAACTAACATCCTTTCCAGTACTTTTTTGGTTCAAGAGAAAGCCTACACGGATACACGAGAAAATTTTACTAAAATCATTCACCACCCACCTCCAGTCAGCAAGAAGAGAGTTAAATATCCCTAATAGCTTCACCAAAAGATCATAATTTTCCAAACAAAATAAACAACTGCATCTTTTTATTCAATCTTCCCAACTATACTCTGAATTCATCCAAGATCTCACTACTATTGAGATTCAGCTGGTCTGGGGTTTGAGTTAAGGATGGAGTGACTGTAAAACAAACATTACTTTAACAAATCAAACGAAAACTAAAATGACATTCAATTCACATCAAATATACCAAACAATCGAACCCAATTAACAGATTGCTCTTAAATCAGTAGCAGAAACCTCAAGATTCAACCTTTTTTCACTCTTAGGGTTATGTGACAAACATAATACGATGCATACAGAAGCTTGCGGCAATAGAGTGAGGTCTCACCTCGATCTTCTGCTGTTCGAGATGCGCGGCAAGAAGCTCTTCTTGGGATTGAGCAGTCATGGTTACAAGATAGAGTGGGCAAGAGCGCAGATGAAGACTGGAAGGAAAGAGACAACAACGATCCTAAAACCCTAGTAAGAGTAATCCCTTCGGCCTGGATCTCTATCTATATCTATATACGCGGTGACCACGTAGCCAGGACGCGCGTGGACTGTTGGTTGGAGTAGGAAAAGAAAATCACCATTTTGTCCGATAAATGTTAGTATACGAATCCAGCCCAATTATATTAGTTGGGCCAGCCCGTACTCACCCATGAAATGTGCATTTCTTATACCCTTTAGTTGGGCCATCCCGTATTCACCAAGAAATGTGCAATTGTTATGGCAAATTATATCGTGCACCGTGGTGCATAATCGATTATGCATCGCGCTCACACACTACAATGTATTTAAATTGACATTGTCAAAATGATGTTATTTTATTTAATGAAAAGAAATATAATCTTCGCAAAAAATAACTATGTTCTTCAGTTTTATTTTGTATACACTGCAGTTTCAGTTCAATACAACTACAATTTCATTTCGATATAACTACAGTTTCATTCAATATTTATACACTCAAATATGTGAAAATGTTATTTAATTTTATTTTATATACACTATAATTTCATTAAAACACAACTACATGATCATTTGAATATAGTTACAGCTTCATTGTACAATATACACTCAAATATGTGAAATGTTATTCAGTTTCATTTTATATATATTGTAGTTTCATTTCACCATAACACATTATCATTTTGATATAGCTGTAGTTTCATTTGATAATATAAAAATAATACGTAAGCCAGTGTCGGTTTAGACACACTGTAGTGTCTGACACGCGGTGCATAGTCGATTATGCACCACAGTGCACGATAAAACGACCCAATTGTTATACCATGGACTAAAGTCCACAATGGTCCAACAATTATATGCATATTGTAAATAAAATAGAAGGGAATAAAAGTTAAGAGTATGCATAGTATAACTCTAAATTGCTAATCGTACTTTTTGACATGTCCAAATTATCTCTGCTTCAATTTTAAGGAGTAATCTACAATTTAACTCATTAGGGAAAAATGATATATAAATAAGTTGATTGGTTGACATTTAATTTGATTAAGGTGTGAAGTTCCAATAAAACAAATACTAATAAATCTCCCGTGACTTTGAGGTAGGGCAAGTTTTGTATTTATTTTGAGGCGGACGCTCAACCAACTAAAACCTCCTTTTCGATTTCGATTGTGAGCCTAACTCATTTGCAGGTAAACCAATAAATCAGAAAGCATAGCTCACAACCAATTCCAAAATCTTAATAATTTTTTATTTTTTTTTACTTTCATTTATTATTCACTAGTAGACCAAATTTTGTCTCCATTTTTCTAAATTTGAAAAAACAAATACTACAGTCAACTGACTTGACTATAACTTATCAGAATGCCCCATAAATGCAATATATAAATTCTGAGACATGAAATTAAAGTAAACGGACCTATTTTGATAGACAGATAAATATTGCATTGCAACATCATATAATGCAAGATTTATCTGCGAATATAATAGATTTAGTTAGTTTTTTTTTTTTTTTTTTTTGATTCTTTATGCATTTATTATAACCTACTACAAGTATGTATTCAACATAAACATGAATCTTCTTTATGAAAGATAACAACAATGTCATCTAACCACAAAATAAAAAGTTTATTTAAATATATATTTTTAATTTTTAATTTTTAATTATTTTTTTTTTTGTTTGCCTAAGGGGATACATGAAACTCAATTTTTAGGAGGTTTTTTTGTGCACAATAAGCAAATGTCTAAACTCTGTATTCAGTTGAGTTATCATGATTTACATCATTCTAAATGTTGTCAGACCGGAACATGGGCCCTTTGAGGTTGGGGATTCAACCTTTGGGAACAATGAAACTCAATTTTTAAAATTTGATTTTTTTTTTTAAAGCAATCAAGTCGGTATATATTAGAGATAAGCTGAAATAGAGTCGGGAGGGATATCATCTCAATACATAGCAGTAGACTGACCAAATGTTGTAGAATCTAAAGTATGAGCTAGTAAATTATCCGATCTAGGAATAAACTTGACTAGATAATAATCGAAATAAGAAATAAGAGATCTGCAACTGTCAATGGCATAGTCGACGTATGAACGAACTGGAACACTGGTGGAAAAAAGATAATGCTGAAGAGTTAGGCAATCTGTGAGAAGCTCTATAGACTGTTCCCCGCGATCCCTCAGTCAGGACAAGGCTTCCTTGCATGCGAAAGCCTCGGCCATTAACCGAGAGAAACAATCCTGGAGATTGGCATTGAAGGCAGCAAGAAAACCCCCATTCTCGTTGAGAATCACCACCCCAACCGAGGTTTTGCTTGTCGAAGGGTGATATTCGGTGTCGAAGCGGCATGTGCGTGACGATAGTGTGGCTGCATGATCCGGATCGGTGCATAGTGGGTTGCAACAGTCTCGACTGGTCCGGCAGTGGTTGGTTGGTGGCTGCTGACCAGATGCGCCCGACGCCAAGCGTGCATGGCAGCAGTGGCGGTCACCACGAGTTTCTTCGGCGTTGGAAGGTAAGCATCCCAAACCGCACAATTTCTTGCTCTCCAAATATAATATAGAATAGCAGTTGTGAACATGATTATTAGTGTCTAGAATATTCATAACTTCACCAAACCAAGACTGAAAAATATTTGTTATAATATTAGGGATTGGAAGGCGGGATTCACGCCATATGGAGCTTGCAAAATCACACAACATTAAAGAATGCATAGTATCCTCATGAGTAAGACCACACATAGCACAAATAGGATCAATCTCCACTCTCTTTATATAGTGGGAAGGATATCACTTAATGGCTCTCCATATAAATGTTTTCCATTTAGGAAATTTTTAGTTTCAATAGTGAAAGTAACTTATCAAAAATAAATGTGAATATCAAAATTGAAAATAACAATGGATGGGATAATAAAAAAAACTTAATTTAATATAAGAAAATTGAAAGTGTGATACGTTTAACTCACTCAAAATTGGGAGGTCTATATCAAACATTAAACAATTGTCAGTTGTAAGAGGCAAATCAAGGCGTGTGTTTCATGACAATTGAGAAAAACAAAAGATACAAGTTTGAAGTTTATGTCTAAAGATTCACTTAGCAGCAGTAAGCAGTAGAGTTACTTCTACAGTTCTACCATTCTTAGTTCCAACTCCATTTCTAACCCAACAACGACTGTTTATTCTTAGTTTCTCACCAAGAAAAGCCTTTTTTCCTCTCTCTTCCAACACACAAAAGGGCAAAAGGGAAAAAGAAGGAAAGGTCGAGAGATAGGCATGGGGATGGAGACTCTCTCACAAACCACAACAGCTATGGAGACTAACAAAAACCAGCATTGCTGCTATTACCATTACAACTGTTCCTCCCAATGGGGAAGGTAGATGAAGAGCAGTCATTGCCGACAGCAGCAGTGGGTCAGCAGGGCACGAATGCAGCCAACAGTAGATGCTGCAGCAGATTCAGGCTGTGGGTGAGCTTCAGATGTGTGTTTGCTCTGCTGCTTGCTCTGGCCGTCTTTCTCTCTGCCCTCTTCTTGCTCCCATTCTTCCACTCTCCAAATCCCGGCCTCCGGATCCCTATTCTAGATTTGGAGGTACCCACTTTTTTTTTCTCTCCATTTTTTGGTCTATCAATTCCAGAACTTCACGCTATACCGACAGATCTCCTTTATTTTTTAAAAATGGTTTCATTTTGGTAAGTGGGTATTTATTTAAATTACAAATGCGAGCTAAGTTATTCATTTATTTACTTGCTATTTGGAGTGATCATTTTTGCTGTTGGATTCTTGATCTTTTCTGGGTTAAGCAGAGCATTTTGAATTTTGAGTTTGTTTTAGTGGGATAAATTAGGTCAATTTTACTGGGTTGAAGTGGTAAACCTTGTCGGTGTTTTAGCAGTTTATTTCTAATTTTGTATGAATTTAGATGTGGATTGCATTTTGCTGGGCTTCAAAGAAATGGAATTGACTAGATAGTTTTTGTAATGGTTTTGCTCAGTTTCTTCCCCCTTTAGCTAATCTGATGGTAATATTGTAACAGGGTATGATTTCAGTTGATTTCCCAAAATGAAAATTGTGCCAACTTGAAATTTGAAATTGACATGTGAATGTAGGATTAAAGCTTATCTTAGATTAATTTTCTGCATTGCCATTAAATCTTGTGAGTGGAAGTTTAAACATAAATAGGATAGATTACGCAAATTTGAAACATTTTCGCAGTTTCTGTATGCTCACTCCCACAGGTTTTGAATGCCAATAATAAAGCTGGATTTAACTAACTAGTGCAAGCAATAAGGTATATCATTTTTTATAATTTTATCATGTTAGCAGTTCTTGATATCTGCATGACTAAATGATGGTGGTACTCTTCTCCAAGAATTCTTGGTTGTGGTGATATGGTGAAAATCAATATTTAACTGATTCCTTTCAGAAAAAGTAATGTAATATTTCAATCCCACTCAGTCTTCCTCATGAAGACATCTTTAGAGCACAAGTGACAAGTCAGACTCATGAAAGAAGGTAAGTGAGACATAAATAATGTGGTATGGAGCCCTGTAACCTTAATGCATAGTTCACCTTTCTTTAAAGAAACATGTCAAACAAAGTGATAATTATCTGTAGATTGCTAATGAGATTGGATACGAATTTATGACCGTTAATGGTGTTTTCTTTCATGGAGTTTATTCCCGTTGTGATCTGAATCTCATATGCCCTTGGGTGGTGGAATATAGTATATACCCTAAAACACTCTGATTCATATGTCATCACTGGCATGGACGTGTAAATGGAGTTAGACATAACCACAAGTAGGACTGATCGAAGCATTTACTTCATTTAAGTCTCCCATTTTAATTTGTCATTCTTCAAATTTGGAAGGTATTCGCTTTTTCATTTTTGTGTAGTAATTTGTTTGTATGTACTTTTTCCAGGTTATGACATAGTAGCTAGGTTCATGCTTGATAAACCAGACTGGTTCTTGGAAGATTATATCTTGCAACTTGAAGATGATATCTTTGATGAAATAATGTTGCTCAGACAAAAGTATAGTATTCCCTGCAACCCTTCTTTTGTTTTTCCTTTTTGTACTTGTCAGTTTTGGGTATTTCTTCCAATTCTCATCTCGGGCTTTCTTATAACAGGTCGATATAATATTTTTGAAACTTCACCCGGATCGAACACGACAACAGTTATCTTTGCTGTTGATTCTGATGTCAAAACTATGAGGGTCTCTCCGACAGCTCAGAGTTTAGTCAGGGCCAATTTTGAATCTATACTTGTTCATCAATTCAAATCTGCGCTTGACTACTGCATCTTTGTTTGGGGATCCGTTATCTTTTGATGTGCTGAAGTTCAAAGGAGGATTACTGTGAGTCCGACGCAAAGTGCATTCCTCATGCAAAATCAGCAGTTCCATTTCAACTTCACCTTGAACTTTTCCATTAAGGAAATACAAGATAATTTTGATGAGCTACGGGGGCAGCTCACGTCGGGCTTGCATCTTGCTGCATATGAGGTCTGTGAATATGATTTGTTTTCATCCCCCATAAGATGCACCAAAAAATATCGTATATATGGCATGATAATTACAGTTTTATTTGTTTCTTTAATTCGTGCAGAACTTGTATATCAGCTTGACAAATCTAAGGGGTTCAACTATTGATCTCCCACCATTGTTCGGTCTCAAGTTCTTTTAGCAGTGGGATTAAGCCTTCAAGGTCTAGAATGAAGCAGTTGGCTCAAACAATTACTGGTCCTCATGCCAAAAACCTCGGCCTCAATAACACTGTTTTTGGTAGAGTTAAACAAGTGAGCCTTTCTTCAAATTGGACGCGCTTACTTGGGGGTCCCGATGCTGGCAGCCCCTCACCTTCTCCGGCCCCTCTGCCACACCATAGCCACAACCAACATACTAATCTTGCTCCTGCATTTCACCTTCCACGAAAACTGGAAGAGCGGGGAGAAACCACCGGTGCTTGCACCTGCCCCTGTGCCTTCTCCACACTTACATAAGACTCATCAAGTCAAGCCTCCCGCTTGTCCTTTTTGCCCAGAGGGGAGGCCTCCGAGTAAAACACATAAACAAAATCATATGGCACCTCCAGTATATGCACCAAATGCTGCTCCCGCTCCCTCATTGAAACCACATGGAGAGGCTCCAGCACCTAGCCCACATGAAGTTCCTACACCGAGCCCACTGCCAAATGTAGTTAATGCCCGTGTTCATCCACCGTCAGGAAGTAATTCTGATGCAGAGCCTCCTGACAAATTGCGTTTAGTTTCGCACATCCCATCATCAGGTGAGTACAGTAATCTTTATCAGAAAAGTGACGGCAGCATGAAGCTAATGCTTATTTTTCACCAATGGCAAAACCAATTTGGCCAAAGTGTGCTCCTTAATTGGACTGGCCCGGTGCGAATATGGATTAGTCTGAGTATGGTACGGGCTTAAAGGTGCTCCTACAATTAAGGCCAGCTCAGGACACCTTATGGTCTGACCAAAAAAAAAAAGTCTCTGCCTTACAGGCAGTATAACAAAATTCTATTTTATTCTGTTTTCTTTCATTTCTCCGTGTGATTGTTAAGCTGATGCGCTTCTTCTTCTTGCAGCATCCACAGTTCTTTATTCAAATTTATGGGCTCTTTCCCCATTTCTACTTGCACTACATCTATAGCAGCGGAAAGAGAAGCAAATTTTTTTTTTTTCAACAAATTCACCTACTATATTCGGGGAAGGAGTTCAGTACAACACAATGGAGGAAATTTGAAGGCAAGGCGAGAGCGATGATGCGGCATGCCCCTCAGCTCACTTTTGAGTAGATACCATATATATATATATGTATTTTGTGCGTGTAAATATGTGATAAAACTTAAGGTGGTAGATGGATTTTCAGGTCAAATCACAGAGGGTGACGGGCCTGACATGACATGCATTTGTTGTTATGTATGATCTCTCTTCTACGTAAGATGTAAGGAGGGAAATGAAATGAAACTAGCAATGTATAAAACTATATGCCCTTTTTGTTTCCATCATTGACCTTCCATGTCAAGTGGTTAGCTTTTGTTCAGTGTTCATTCAGATTGAACGCTATATCATATTCTTACATACTCATTGTGCAATCAAAATGTAATTGTCCTCATTTGAGACATTGAGGGTAGAAGATAGAAAATAATATATTTTATTAAAAATTGTATTAGACTATTTTATTAGGAATTGTATTACACTATTTTACAATATCAGAATAAATTTTTTAGAAATTAGGCGGGAAGTTAAAATGATGATTTTGTTTGTATATATAGTATAAGATAGATAATTATTTAATTACTCTTAACATATTAGTAAACCATTATAAATTTATAGACATGTTATGTAACAACAATAATTAATTTTTATTGACTTATCAATTATTATTAAAACTCTACATTGAGAGAACTTCATTAACTTTAAAAATAATTGTTATTATGACATAATTTATTTTTATTTGTATAAAATGTAAAAGTTCAGCGGTCTATTTGACATTTTTTCGCCCACCTAAGTCATCAGCCGTAACCGATCATGATCCGTGATTTTTCTCTCCACCATTGTGGTACAGCTTTGCATGCAGCTTGGCTATCCTGACATCCCGCTTGTCTACCCAGGCCAGCATCTCCAGAAGGTATTCTCATCATAGAAGCCTCCAATTTGTCATATCCCGCCATTCAATTAAACACGCTCCTATCACTCACTTCATTGTTCCTCAACTGAACCAACCTGGAGGAAACAAGTGTAAAATTTTAAATCCAATTAACTCATTTAATCCAAATTCCAAGCAATCTAAATCTGAAATGCAGGGATTAAGAATTCAAAATTGCATAAGAGAAATTGAAAAGAATACAACACAACACAATCTAAATCTGAAATGCAAGAATTAAAAATTCAAAATTGCAATAGAGAAACCGAAAATGATACAACACAATCTACAATCGGAATGCAAGGGATTAAGAATTCAAAATTGCAATACAGAAAACGAAAAGAATACAACATAATCAAATCTAAAATACAATGCAGGAATAAGAATTCGAAATTGCAGTATGAAAATCGAAAAGAATAGAACACCATTACATTTAAAATACAATGCAGGGATTACAAATTCGAAACTGCAGTAGAGAAACATAAAAGAATACAACACAATCTAGATATGAAATACAATGCAAGAATAAGGATTAAAATTGAAGTCAGTAAAGAAACCAAAAAAAAAAATAAAAATCTAGATTTGAAATATAAAGATTAAGAATTAAAAATTAGTCATAGTGAAAGAAGGCTACTTTTGGCATAGAAACACAATACAATATTGAGATGTATACCCTGGTAGAGATTAGCAAGATATATTACTCCAATTTATATATATAACAGAATCGAAATGAAGGAATCACCATTGCCACAGCTGCCCTCACCCCCATCCCACCCTATATATAATCTTTGTTTATATATATATATATAGTACATATTTTAGTATATGTCAGGGTAAAGCTTGTCTACCTTGAAAAGCAGCTCGTCAAGCAAAACTTTGCTTTTTCGGGATAGAAGCATACCACTTGTCATATTCCGTCTCAAAATTAGCACATCTCTGACCCCCTCACTCAGCTCATCGTTGCTCTTCATAACCTTAACCTGGAAAGAAGTGCAGAATTTTAAATCCAATTAACTAATTTAATCCAAATTCTAAGCAATCTAAATCTGAAATGCAGGGATTAAGAATTCAAAATTGCATAAGAGAATTTGAAAAGAATACAACACAACACAATCTAAATTTGAAATGCAAGAATTAAGAATTCAAAATTGTAGTAGAGAAACCGAAAATGATACAACACAATCTACATCCGAAATGTAGGATTAAGAATTCGAAATTGCAATAGAGAAACCGAAAAGGATACAACAAAATCTACATCCAAAATGCAGGGATTAAGAATTCAAATTTGCAATAGAGAAAAACTGAAAAGAATACAACAGAATCTAGATCTAAAATACAATGCAAGGATTAAGAATTTGAAATTGCAGTATGAAATCAAAAAAAATAGAACACCATCTACATTTAAATACAATGCAGGGATTACAAATTTGAAATTGCAGTAGAGAAATAAGAAAAGAAAACAACACAAATAGATCTGAAATATAATATAGGAATTAAGAATTCAAAATTGAAGGAAGTAGAGAAACCAACAAAAAAATACACACACACACAACCTTGATCTGAATTATAGGGATTATGAAATCAGAATTGTAGTAGAGAAAGGAGGTTACTTTTGAGATAGAAAGACAATACGATATTGAGATGGCCGTACCCAGGTAGAGATTAGCAATGATATATTACTCCAATTTATATATATAATAACAAATTATTTAAAGTAAATCTATTAGAGAATCGAAAAATTAAATAAATTTTTAATTTTGCACCAAAATGAAGAAATCACCATTGCCATTAAAAAACGTGTGGACATGAGAAGAAGTCATGATATATATATTTTTTATTTTATTTTTTCAACTGTTTTCTTTTTAAGCTAAAAATTAAAATATAATAAATTTACTTAATTTATTTGGTTTCTTTTAGCCATGGAAAATGTGAAAGATATTAGTCTTTGTTAGTATTTTTACTTGTACCTCAACTATGTAATTGGTAATATTAGATTAGGACTTAGCTTAATTGGTTTGTGACAATTGAAGATGTGTTGAAACAAAACATGCACACCTTATGCATGCATTTTACACATGGTACTAAGATAAACATCTTAAGGCAATTTACAAAAATATACAAGTATATTGGGATATTTATGGTTAAGGGATGATCTCTCAACCTTACGAGTGAAAGGATAAATTAAATTTACATGAAAATCAGAGTATTAGGAAATACTTTGATTGGATGTCCCAAGGCTTTGCTTGCAGCTATGTCAACATAACAGGGCATTTGGTTAGGCGGAGGAAATGAGAAGGATAATGAATTGTAATTCAGTGGGAAAAAAATAAGGTGAGAATAAAGTAGAAATTTGAATTACATTGTTTGGTAGAGAGAAATTGAATTATTAGAAATGTCAAAGGAATAAATGATATAAAGACTAAAATGTCTTTTGTAATAATAATTACTAAGGACAAAAATGTCATTCTCTTATTTTTTTCCTTTCATACTAGATTAAGTTGGAATTCAAAGTGGTACTGAGCGGTCAAAAGTTAAAACACTGATCTTTTAGATGACTACAATCTATCTTATCTTATTCGTAATATTTGCTCAACAACATGATATGTCAACATCATTGATTGAAATGAGTCTTGAACATGTGACCTTCCATATAAAAGGACTACAATGATACCATCAAACTACAAAGTTCTTGCCCACCACACTAATCTATGCATCATGGAATTGCACCTATGAAATATGAAATTTGGAACAAGTTTTTTCTACTTACAACTTTTCTACTCAAATTTTTTTTATACCATAATAAAACTAGATTTACTCTTTCCCATCAATACTGAAGAGCAAATTTTGCTTCCAATCCTTTCATCAACAAAAAATAGTCAAAATGGAAAATCCTCTCTAAATATTAAAGATTTATTAAAACAATTTGGTAGAATAATATCTGGCTAACATTTTTGGAGGATTGTTTGGTTGAGAGCAACCCCAATAGGAATTTTTTATTGATTTTTGCAATGTACAAAATTGAAGAGTTGATTTTTGTCAAATGGAAAACATAGTTTTTATCATTTTTTTTAAAATAAAAATACATGATTTTTGCAAGAGAAGAAAAAAGAAGAAGGAAACGCGGTTTGGAGCATATTGCGCGCCCCAGCGGGCGCATGTTTCCCACGCCCCAGTTGGGACTCTTCAAAGTGGACTCTGAGATGGTTCTATCTTTTTTTTTTTGCCGTTGCAAATTCCTTTTTATTTTTTATTATTATTTTTTTGAAAACCTCTTTTTTATTTGTCAAACACTTATACTGTTAAATTTTGACCTCTTGCCAAATTCCTTTTTTTTTTTTTTCAATTTATAAATTTGTTAAAATATTGTTATACTTAATTTTGTTGTTAAGTTTTTTACAATTATAAATTTATTTTAATTTTGATATGTTTAATTTAAATATATAAAAATAATAATTGTAATTATAATTTTATAATGACAAAAAAACATTAAAATATAGTATAGTAAATTGGTGGGTCCATCAAAATTGACTACCAAAAAATTTCTCTCATCTGATGCTTTATGTTTCTGGCTTTCACTAAGATTCAAATAATGCATAGCTTAACCTGTTCAGCATGTACATTTAAAGATCTAAGTCTACAGCTTCGGTTTTTAATTTCTAACCCTGTCCACTGCATTTAATTTCTAGTACAACTACATGATCGATTTCTCCTTTTTCTTTTATTACTTTTTCTATTTCTGAAACTTAGAGTCCCTTCTTCATAGGCTTTGTTGTTGCATGTATTGCTCCTTTGTTTATGCATGTCATGACAATTGAAGAAATTGTATTGTGATGGTTAACAATTAGATTAGACAAATGGTGCAAAAGCTATAAGATTTTAGTATGCCTCATATATAATATTTATTTTTAATATGTGAAATTGGTGCTTTAGGCCATAGGAAAGTAGGAATATCTTTTATCACAAAATCTCCAAAAACATACCTTCAACTCTTCAAGAATTCAGCAATCTTTGATGCTAATTATATTGTTGCTGCTCATAGGTACTCTGGTTAGTTTCCATGCCAAGTGAACATTGAAGAGCCAGACTGAGCAAGAAAACACTCAAAGAAGTTGCCACCTGATAATACACAAAACAAAAACTTTGAAATATAACCCGAGCAACAAAGAACATGTGGTTAGCACACGCTGATCGTTACTGTCAAATATTATTTGAGTCATCATCTTCCTCACCGGAGAAGCCTTATGGTCCGGAGCTAAGGGCTTGAATAACTGTTTACTGAAAGGAATAAACTACAGTCTGTGAAGAATGAACTGCTATCTATCATGTCCTGTCCTACTTACAAGAAATGTTGAAGTTGAAACCTTAACACATAATTGTCCACCACGATTCAGCTATGAAATCAAGAACAGCAGTTGCAGGAAAGCTGAAAGAACAATTACAGTCATAGATCATCATATTTTATAGTGTTTCACATCCAAAAGTCTCAGAACATAACTTGTAAACCTACTCTGTAACATGTCACATCTACAACAACCAGGTCCAGCAACGACCCATAATTATGAATGTTGTTGAACCATAAGCATTTACATTCAATATTTACTCATTCTCGATAGAACTTATCAGAGATATATCACCTGGAATTCACTGCAACAAATATAAAATGAATTTAATTGCAACTCCAAAAACTACAAACAATCTAATGACAGAATACAAATCACAGACGCACAATTATAGAACAGTGTTCATTGTAGCCAAAGTAGAAAGAAAAGCCAGAAACTTCTCCAAAGAAATAGCACAATAAATTTCCACTCTGTATTTCAATTAGACTTGAGGTATGAAGAACCTATATGCTGCTCAAATAAACGGTAAGAGCGAAAAGCACCAGAATCCCAAACGCGGCCAAGTTAGAAAGGTGGAATACCCTAAAAATTTAAGGGAATCCATAATTCAAATGCAGCTTAGCAAAAAGCACCAGAATCCCAAACGCAGCCAAGTTAGAAAGGTGGAAAACCCTAAAAATTTAAGGGATCCATAATTCAAAAGCAGCATAGCAAAATTTCACAGGAATCCGCAGCAGAGTTTTGGTTTGGAAAAAAATTTGGACCATTTCTCGATTTGTGCGTGTCATCCTTGCGCAGGGCCATGCTAATCTTCTCTGTATCGTTCCAATTTTATCGGATGTCCCCGAAGGGACGTTCTTGTTCTTCAATGGCGAACTATGTGTACTGGAAAATAGCTGCTTCATCGCCCGATGTGGAACAGCACAGAGAAAGCGAAGAACTGAAGACGGACCATTGTTCCAATGTTCCTTATAGCGGCCCATTAAGGCAGGTAAGCCCAGTCCAAAATTTTCAATCTATCAACTCCAAAATGTGTAATGTATACATAAATATTTTCTCCCGTTTCTTACAAATATATATATTTATTTATGTTTGTCCACATATATTTAAACCAGTTTTCAATACAATCATTATACCATGGTCTATCTTGTACATTTTTTTTTTTTATTGAATGCCTACTAACTCTATTACATTAGAGTTACATTCCACCAAATAATAAACCTTCAATACTTACATAATGTACATTTTTAATATATTAAATATTCACTTTTTGAATAGATATGTAAGTACTGAAGGTTCATTATTTGGTATACTATTAAATAATGTATCTTCAATATATTAAACTGAACATTTATTCATGATCCATAATATATAATGTGTTTTCAATATCATCCTGGTAATAAAAATAATTTTTCTTGACCCATTTCCAAATGGCAAAATTTCCATTTTTATTGACATAAATATAGTATAGAAAATTAATAATTTAATCTATGAATTTGCAACAGAAAAAAAAAATTATGAAAATTGTTACTAAAATTGATGTATATTGTTCAAGTGAAAAATGCATTGAAACCCTTAAATAGGACAGAATATATCAAGAATATCTAATAAAAAGCTCTACCAAATTTACAATTTAATAATAATGAAAAAATGGGATCGTCAACTTAAGAAAGCAATAACTTTTAGCATCGTATTTTAAATCTTCGTCATCATATATAAAATCGGATATTATTATTTCCCCAACTTGTGCTAAAACAGTATATAATTATTTGTGTTTCGCCCCAGATCGCTTGATCACTGATAACATCATGGTGGCTTTTGAACTACAACATTACTTGAAAAGGAAGACTGCTTAAATTGGACATGAGTAAGGCGTATGACATGGTAGAATGACCCTACTACGCAACATTATGCTGAAAATGGAGTTTGAAAATCATTGGGTTAACTTGATGATGGAATGTGTGTCCTTTGTTGATTACTATATTTTAAAATAATGGAGAGGAGATTGGTCCAATTATCCCGCAAATAGGGTTTTGCCAAGGTGATCCTTTATCTCCTACATCTTCCTTATTATTGCGGAAGGATTTAGTGCCATGCTCAATGATTATGAATTTATGGGTAATCTATGCTCAAGTGTTTTGTGTTTTTATGTTTACTAAACAATCAGCACATACGTTAGCTCGACAGTCCATTTCTAAGTCTGATTGTTCGGAGTGGTTATCCAACCCTCCCCTATCATCTGTAATATATTGTCTTCGGACTTGTATTAATGTTATATTTTCTTCAAAAAAAAAAAAGAGAGGCTATGTTTAAAGAATCAACAAATAAAATAACTGCGGCTAAAACCTCCCGTTTTAGCGGTTTAGCCTATCTAAATATGGGCCAAAAAATTTAAAACCCGTTCCGTCTTTTTTGTGGGACGGGACAAGTTAATCTGACAGACTAAACCCATTTTGACGACTTTAATTGTGGTAGCCAACCGAGAAGTCATCTTCTGGTCATCCTGAATGCAAAAACCACACAACTCAAAGAAACAGAATACATCATCTACTAATAAGATGATAAAGAAGCAATATAGTAATAGTATAGTTGAAATTAAATTTTAAAACATCAATTTAGTTATCTTGATCAGCTCCATTTATGATAGATTGGAAATTGGAATACTAGAGTAGCTTCATAAATAATGTCATCAGCATGCAAACCACTATATTTGCAATTGTGTTTACCAAAAGGTCAAGAACAAAAAAAAAGAGGAGAGTCGATGTATAAGTTGGAAAAATGAATGAATGTCATACTAATAATTATGTTAAGAATGTTATGC
>VALG01010456.1:8939-53291 GCA_009835305.1 Ipomoea purpurea
CTTTCATTTTATAACTAAATCCCACAACTCCGCCGATATAACAAGCCCGACCGATCTCAGTACATACTATTTATCAGGCATAGTCACTTTTCGCTCTCCAGATCATTTCAACTAATGGGTGGTCATAGGAATCGTATTCTATCGGTGGTATTCTGTGAACAGTATAAAACAGATATTTTACTTGTAAAGAAATTCATAGCTAATACATTTTTCTCCACTCATCTTTATTTTCATTTTTTCTCATAAGCCTTCATTTGTCCACCATTCACACGCTATCCGTATCCTAGAGTTACTTGGCAAAATTAAATATAATGTCACTCTAATCAGTTCAACCGAGATACATCGGCAAGCTCACCCCCATCTGTTGTCATCAAATTACACGCACACAAATTCGTTGACAGCTAAGCCTAGCACTTATACTTTTCAGTTACTCTTCCGCTAATTTACTACTAAGTCATTTCAATCTAATTATTTTCCTATATTTATTAAATACTCAATACAACTTTAAAACCTCCAATCTAGATAATCAAATGGCTACTCGTTGTATCACCTCATCATACGATATAGTAGATTTCTGACGAAGCTATTGAGAACATCCTTCTAAAGAGGAGCGTCTCGCGATCATTTTGACCTGTCGCACACATAAAGGTCATAACTATTAAATTATAAATATCAGATGCATTCCCATCATCCACCTCTCTTAGTAAACTATTCTCAAACGCACGGTACACAGTTTTAACTATATATTGAATTATTCAGAAATTCTTTTAAGGTAGCCTCACACCGGTTATTTTTGTCAAACGTACCACTCTATTATATTAAACATCTAGGTGTTCATGTCAATATCTCAAATCTTTAATTTAGCCGGATGTTACAACTTATAAAAAAGATGTTTGGATGTGAAATATTTGTAGGTCAAAGTCAATTTGGTGACTCTTGTACCAATTAGAAGTATAGTGTTAAATTTTAATGGAATGTTGGACTATAGACACGATTTGACTTTCATAGACAAAAATCAATCTATGTTGTGATACTTCTTAACTTTTACATTTTATTCTCGTATTTATTATTTTGAACTTTTTTTTTAAAAAAAAATGTTACTAATAAATTAAGACCCTATACTTCGAAACTAAATAACCCCCTGTTTCAGCTCGCATTGTTCGTTCGACACCCATACCATTGTTCATTATATTCTGATTTCTCGTCTTTTCTTAATTATTCTTGACTCCTACTCGCTTATATTATATCATTTTTTTTTATAATATCTTCGACTTGTTGACGTTCCGTCAATAAACTTTTAGTAACAAAATATTTCATTTATACTATTATTTATGTCCTTAATTATCATTGATTCTCAGATAAGGAATGGTCATAGATTCGAACATCCAACTCAAAATTGACCAATTGTTGGCAACAAACTTTTTTTTTGGTTTTTTTTTTTTTTAATTTGCCAGTTTTGCGCAGTATAGTGAAAGTAAGGAGTCGGCAAACGATTGGCATATGCGCAACAACCTGGCAAATTGTATTAGTTGACAACTAAAAAAAATACATTATTTCAATATACTAAATGTTATGTTATTAGCATATTAATGAACCATAATCATTACAACTAAGAGTTAATTGCTTGGCTGATTAGAATAATACAATGTTGTGAACGTAGACAAATGTAGTAATTATTTTAATACTAAAATAACATTTCAATATCTTGTACTGACATGGATATAACATTATTTAAGATACTATACCCAAACTTATAAATCTTTTCAGTACTCAATTAATTTACTCTTTACATAATTACTCCTATCATTTAATGGTATACACAACTTGGTGAACAATGGTCCCACACTGCCCAAATAAACTGATACCTTGGCGTCAGAAACACATATAAGCCCCATTAGGATTGTCCATAATTTGTCTCAGACCACCTTAGCACATGGACTTCACATTTTACTTATCACCCTTCTTATTTTATTATCTTAAAGAAAAATTAGCTTTTTTCAGGAAAAAAAAACAAAAAAATAACACAGCATATGATCGACACTAATAAAAATTCTTGATTTTTTTTTTCGTATAAAATTCTTGATTTTATTTGTGGCTATTGTTCAAATATGGTTTTCCGGCAATGCTCAAGGGAAAAGAGATCATTAAACATGTGGCTATGAAGGCTGCTTGAACCAAGACTTATATATGTTGTCTCGGAATATAATCAAGAAAGAACGTAGTCGTACAATTTCAGGAAAGTTTTAGCATGTAGAATACGGAGCAACCTGGAGAACAGTAACTCAAAGATAAGAATACCCTCCATCAATAGGCCTCCCCCTCTACATCTGCACATATCACAAACTATAAAGGAGGGTAGCGTTTCCCGAAACCAATCAGAAATCCTACCGATCTATATCTTCCTAGATTCTGAACAAACACGGTCTTTCTGCTACTATCATCCTTTCCCAGTCTCCCAATTTTTCCTCCTGAACGCCTTATCTGGATAGTTATTATCCATCAGGAACGATCGGAAGCTACGGGTATTTGTAGTATTATACCGCACTCTATATTCCCGACATTCCATCACCTGGAAACGCGAGAAGTTTCTGGGCAATAATTTAATGATTGAGAGAAAAAAACAAATCATATCAGGGTAGGAATGAGATCATCGAAGATGTAACAACAGACAATGAACTGACCAGAGAGAAAAACGAAGAAAAAAGAGACAGAAAAGATCAAGAGGGGAGAAGTTCATGGATTCTAATTTGCAGTAGCATTGGGAGTGTATTAATAAGGTGATGTAAAATGGAGGACGTGCCGTACGTAAGTCGCTCGCCACTTGCGCTGTCGTGTCTAGTTTTGAGCCTATTGCTTATGTAGAAAGCAGATGTATGAAGAATATCCGCATGTGAAAAGAACAACAAGTAAGCGACTTTTAGGTTCACTCTCAGACGCAACGTGCAATAAATGAATTCCGCAATACCTTATGCCTCCGTCATGTTATTTGACATTGATTTTATAACGCGTATTTACTTGCGTGATTGAGTCAGCAGTGTGAATTGAATTTATTCGTTTATGGTCGTCACTTGTAGATGATAATTGGCATGGCCAGACGCCCTCTAAGTTAGTTAAATCGATATATTTCTACGAATCAGATTCAGAGTATGACCGATTAGGTCTCTTAGAGTCATATACTAAAAACCAGTATAAGTCTGTGTTGACGTAGGGATTTAGGAGATAGAGGGAGAACAATGTGTATTAGAATATGTAGATATTAACAAAAATGGTGGCGTGAAAAAAACAAAAAATAAGTACAACGTTTTAAACTACAAATACTCAGATTGTGGCGCCGATAATTGGCGTGATGGTAATACGTCTCTTCGCTCGTTAGTTATTGTGATTGTGCGTTATAAGTATACAGCAATTGTAGAAGACCATTTCATGTCACTATTTATTAGCAAATATATCAGATCTTGATATCATGAGGTTAATGAGTATTATGAATAAACAGTTTCCTAGGAATCTGTCCTACGCAGTTGCGAACTGATATTTGAAACAGATAACCAAAATAGAATTCCAGAATTTTTATTCAAAATAAAAGGAGAGATCAAGAGATTTTGTCCTATCTTTTTCGCAACCAAACCCAATAATCTTTCTTTTCTTCAATATATTTTTTCTCCTTAAAAAAAACACTCTTCAAAAATAATGATTTATAGTATGAAGTGATGAAAGGGGAAATAATAAAATTGAGATAGAATAATTGATTTATTCAATTTTGGAGTATATATAAATAAGTAAACAGGCTAGCGTTAGATAACTATGAACTCCATATTAATATTATTGTGTACTCGAATGTTCGTACAGACCTAACACTACTGTGTATTAATAAACCATAATATATAAATATATATAGTATAATCTATTAAAAGTAGACATATTCATTTGAGTACTGAAAGTATTTAATATTTTGTATACAATATCCAAAACTATAAATGTATATTCATTATATCAAAATAATTATCTTTTTTGTATAGTATATTAAAAAATAGTTATACATTATATGTCAGAAAAGATTATTAATTATTTGTAAATTACCAAAAAATACCATTCTTGGACTTACTGAATATATATGAAATAGCATAAATCAAGACATTAAAATAAATTAATTAATTGAACAGTTTACACGCGTCCGAACTAGTATGAGTGGTGTGCGTTCACGTAGAGATTGTGTTGTTTTATTGTTAAGTGGGTTCATCGACTTTACTATTTCATAAAATTAAGTTACTTCATGTAAGAATGGCATCATATTCTTTGCTTCCATCCTAACTCTCTCAATATCATTGACAGAAAGTTGAAAACACCTGCCAAATGCCAAAACAAAATTCAAATTTTGCTGTACTCACTAAACTTTTCCTCGCTAATTACGGTATCTACTTATGGTAATTGGACACTGACTCTCAAGAATTAACGACATTCTAGAACAAGCTTGATAACCAGAAGTTCAAAGAACAGCAATTAGCAAATAGAATAAGAATACACCTCTCTTGCACGCATCGAGAAGCTGTACATGCAAAGAGTACATCCATCTCTTTTCTCTCTCTCTCTCTCCCCGAATGCTTAGGTGCATTTCATATACAAGTCGACCTTCCTAAAGTTAAATCAAGAGTTAAATCAGGTTTCAAAACAAATAGAAAAGTAAAAAAAAAATTTAAAAGATAAGTGAAAATTTATCCAATTAAAGTATTACTAAGATATTCGGTTTTTTAAGACTATATTTATGATTAAGACTTAAGAAGTAGGAGAAAGAATGAAATAAAAAATGAAAATGATCTCAAAAAGAAAGAAGGCAATTGATTCTACGGTATATATTAGAAAAGAAGAAAAAAAAAATGGAAATGACCTTACCATCTTAGAGTGCAGCGGTCTGTTCGATACTGCGCGAATAACGCGCACGAATTCCGTACAACAATATTCAGTCCAATTCTAGATACAATCAATACATACCTAAACACCACTTGAATAATAATAAAACTACCAATTTCAATGCTTTGCTCAAGAACCAATAATCTATACATATATCAGGTATTGCTATCTAATCCACCTTTCTTTGTTTGTTATTTATTTTATCACGCATTAGACCCCCCGACATAAATATTTACTATATCCTTTTTGTAGATACTTAAAAATTTATCTAATGTTATACATATTGTTGTATATCTCTAAAAGGTCTTTGTATACACAACAGACAAATAATATATTTTTATGTTAATATTTATTAATTTATATTTTCTTTTTTATACGTATTTATTTTAAAAGTGATACATAGTTATATAGTATTAGTAATATACATTATAATAATTTATGTATTTATTCTTGTTCTATATATTATATATTTTGAGTATTAATGATTTATATTTTTTATATTATAGATAAAGATCAAAAAGTTAAACTTTTAATAAATGATGTTTTTCTATTATAGCTATTATATATACTTATGAAGTATCATTATAATATAGAGACGTAGAAGTGGCTTAGAATAGTAATTTATCTTATTATTGTCGGGTTGGATTGGGCATGTGGATGATATTGATGTATTTAGTGAGTTTATGGTGGTTATTCCCTGTGAAGCTTATGATATTTGATTATTATATATGACTCGAGAATTGTCTTGTTTTTGGTAAGTTGCTTTTTTTTTCCATGATTGAGTTTTAATCCGGCAAAATAGAAACTATTAAAAATACAATCCGATGATGGCTATGACATGAAACTAATCAGTGACAGAATATATAGAATCAAACAGAAAATGGTAGGCTGACGTGTAACATTAAAATTTTCAGTCGAGTTATATACTTGATAGGTGGAAGCTACCTTAAATAAGTTTGAGAATATATCACTGCATAACCCGTATATGGTAAAATATATTTTCATCAAATAATTGTGTGTGTCTTAACTATACGAAAATATAAATATTAAATTCCCGTAATAGGCAGGAACATATATTCTTTAAGTAACTAAGGATAACAGAGGTCATCGATATACAACACAATCTATCGCACTTATCACCTAATTTATTAATATACATATGCATATAAGAAGAACATAATATTTTATTTATCATTATATCTTTTCCTGCACAACGCATCCACATGTCCAATGACTCTTTATATGGCCTCATATTATTAATAAAAGATAGTTACTCTAATAACTTCAATGCATCTGAGAGAACAAAAAAACGATTGAAAATACACATTGGATAACAATTGATTTCTTCTATATGGAAGAGTAGCCATTGATTATTTAATTAATTAATTTAAATTTATGATAATTATAAATATAAGGAAATGTTATAATGAAGATGTGAGACATTGTAGTAATTCAAGATAAAAAAAATAAGTTCCAGGCTTAGCGTAACGATTGTGCGTGTAATTTGATGAACGATGGAAGGCCAGGCATGCAGTTATCAGTCGAACGAATTGAGTGAATTATGATTTATCTTTTCTAAGTAACTCTAGGATAGGGCTTATGGACTTAGAATTAGTCCGAATAACGTGGAATTTGAAAAAAAATAAATAAATGATAGAAAAATATTAGTCATATTTTACAAGGTAAATAGTATGGCGTTTTATACTTTCAGCACCACGAAGTTCGATCCTGATGATCCACCATTGAAATGTGAAACAAGACAGTCACACTACATAGTAGTTATACCTCATACTCTTGTCTAGTACGCATGGTAATCTTATTAAACAAATAAATAAATCATAAGTTTTTTTTCTCTAATCAAAATTCATATATGTGATTCAAATAATTATTATTGACGAAAAAGTTTGGGATAAGATAAGTTTTCTAGAAAAATACCTTTATAACCTATCATTACACATTAAATATTTATTTATCTCGCTCTCTCTCGCTTGTTTATCCGCTCGCAATAGTAGTCTTCTGTCCCATATAGCTTTCAGTATTAATATATATAATATTAAAATATAGAAAATGTAGTAAATCTTAATATATTTTTTTTCATACATATATTGATATTTATGTATTGTTGAGGAATAAATAAACGGATTCGTCACATTTAAGTTTAGACCCTTAAGGGTCAACAGTACGTTAATATTACTCACGCAAGGTATATTCATGAGTTATCAGTTCCAACGAACATCTCGGAGATCAAAGACTTTAATATAGAATAGGGTAGCAGCGTTTGTCCTAACTATCAAAACTTACTCATTTGTTAATCATTATATTTTAATTCGTATTTTTATCATGAAAAAAACCGCCTGTTTTTTTTTGAAAACTTTTCAGAAAAAAAATAGAATCCTATTGTGGAAAGGATCGTATTCTTGACTCTCGGTGTTGAGTGAATGAAATAGTAGTAAGGTAAGAAAAAACATCGAGTTTGGCTGGCTCATTTTGCTTTACCATCCCATTCTGTTAATGGAAAGACTCTTAATGTTTAAAAGTTTCCAGGTCAAAATTCCACGTTTTTCCAGCCGATGTATAAAAAAGCGACAAAACTACGAATGAATAAAATAAGTATGTAATTTCGGAACGAAATTCTCCTTATATATTTTTTTTTTTTATTACTATTTTTAATTTTCCATAATTCATTTTGTATCGGAGAAAAGATCATAATTCTATAATTAATTTACTAGAAATATAAAATTCTCCTTATATTCCACTTTGATGTCTGATCTACTTAGTCGCTTATCGCACATAATGACTTTAAATTAATCCATAACAAGTTTTATTAAATATTTTATATGCATAGTTTCGGATTACAATCTTACCTCTGGGCACTATCCAATGCACACTGCATAGTCATTAATTCGTATCTATCTATGGTCTGTTAGCACTCCAATGCATTAAGAAACAAAATCGTTGGTAGCGCTGTACTGCGTGGTGTTTGATTTATCCCTGCCTGGCGTTGAGGTTTGACTATTATCACTTAATTTACATCTTCAATTATAAAATTTCTTATTATGTGGTTATGTTAGATTTTTCTATTACTTAGTACTATGATATATTTATCTATTGTACGATAAAAAAGTTAATTTCGATTGTTACTTACCAAAATATGCATGGAGTAGTGCGTTTGAAGCATATGTTTTATGTTGACTATGAATTTGAAAGCTTTTTATTTCTTTCCATCAATTCATCGAGCTCACCATTAGCAATAAGATCAATGAGGAAGTTCTGGAAGTGCAGAGACTAAAAGCCTATTAGATTCGTTCCGTGCAGGGGCTTTTGAGTTAAGGATTGTTTTGGTCTCCTGACGCACAGGGAACAGTGCGTTCTTGCCGGGCCATACAATTTTGGTGCTGCGAGGATAGATGGCAATTAGCACGAGATGAAAAGTTCGGATGTCGTGGGTAATATTATATAATAGGTTAGTATGCAGTGTCATATTTCACTCTCTTGTAGGTAAAATTATTCCTCAAGCTGGATAAAACGTGGAGATCTTGGATGATATATTATCTGCGCAGTTAAACTCACTTGGAATTAAAGAGATAAGCAATGTATGTATTTTAAGATGATTACCGTTACCTTTTTGCTCTTTAAGAGCTCTTTTCAAGATACCAGATACTTTGTTGATTTTTTTGTGATTCAAGTTCCTTATACCAATTGGTATATTGATATCTTCTTTATCTTTTTTGATGTTCTGTATGTGTGTTTCTGTTATAGCATATCATACCGTCATTTACTTGTATGCAACATTTATACAATTTTTTAGAAACCTGGAAGAATAAAACATGTTGTGAGGAGAACGCTATTCATATAGTACATGAGAATTATTGTTTCAATTGGGAAGACAGGTGCTTATAATTGTTTATAGACTCTAGCGGGTATCAGGCTGTTATTCGTGTTGTGGGGAGTATTGATAAGTGCATTGAGAAAGCTTTGTTAGTTGCAGCTAGTGGTTCTAGGAAGGCAGTGAAATATAACCGCAGAGAAGATGCCATTCTTCATGCTCTTGAGATTGAAAGAAGTTTCCTTGGAAAAGCTAATCCCAGTTTTTCTTTGGGATTAGATAAGCAAAATGGAGGGCAAAATCTTATTGGAGAGTTACCTGCTTCGTCCCGAGAAGGAATTGAGAATGTGAATGGGGATTATAGTAGCTCTGAAGATAATTCAAGTTCAAAACCTAAATTTTCGCACTCCAGTGTATCCTTTGAGGGGACAAATTGTAGGGTGCGGGGGCAGCAAAAGACCCCAAATGATTCAGAAGATGATGGAATCGAAGGCGCTCAACGTATGAAAGGTCTTGATGACCTGGGGATGGGGGTGGTGCAATCGGTGAAAAGAAAGAGATCTCAGGTGGTGCGCATTAATGAGTGTCTGAAAAAGAAAACGAAGGTTTTGCAGAGTACAGCCATGTTATCGGTTCCTATTATGTGTGAAGAAGTTCCTAGCCCTATTGGAGCAGCTCTTGACAAAGCCCCGATGGCAAGGCGATGGTAATTAATAATAAATCAAACAGTGCAGGCGCATTATGTGAAAATGGAACATCATCTAATGCATCTGGGGACTCTTGTGGTAAATGCAAGCGGGAGAATGAGATATCAGAAACTTTGGAGTTTGCTGAGAGTGGTTATTCAAGGAGGTTGTTTGATGTTCCTTTCTTTGCGGAAGGTAATTATAACCATAAATGACACTTATAGTATTTTCCAATTATGTACCAAAAGAAAATACTTGGTTAAGTTGGTTTGGTAGGACATTCGCTTGTTTTGTATTTCACTTTTTGGTGTTATTTTTAGAAAAAAATTTGTTCCCTCTAAATTGGTTGTTTACCAAATTCCCTCTACTAAATTTTGCTGAGGTATTCTTAACCTTCTCACGTGATAGTTACCTCCGAGTATGTTGCAGTAACTTTTTAGGGATTTTTTTGGAAAATGAGATGATGTTAGTAGTAAAGAACAGGGAAAAAGAAAAGAAGAGAAAGATAAACTGGTTTTATTGAATGGGAAAGAGGCAAAGGGCTGTCCACTAAGACACCCTCCAACAAGAGTTTTCAGGCTCTTGTCCAGCTGCTACAGCTATAATAGAATTAGAATAGATGATTGGATTGCCCTCTCTTCTAAGAGATAGTCCATATTTATAGTCTATTTACTATATGTAAAATAAAGTAGGAGCATCAATTACTGAATTACATGATTAGTCAATCCCTAATTATCCCCTCCATAAAATAAGCAAGGTTTTTTACATAATCAGTCAATCCCTTATTCTATGCTTCCTTGAATTCTGCCACTAGAATGACTATTTGATTTACTTTCCTTTCCTGCTTGATTTGTATCAGATGACTGACCGTCTAAAAGTTGTTTGGCCATACCCCCACACCCCCCCCTTCCCTTTCTCTTTATTGATGGTTATATGTATAGAGCAATATAATATTTTGATTGATAGAATACTGTTTGTATAAAATGATTCCCCTTTTCTGTTACTTGACTCGTTGGTGATGTCTTCAGATGTTTGAACATAATACTCTTGATCTTTTATTCGTATTAGTGAATATTTAGTATGAGTCACTTTTGTCTTGTTTTTATTGATTATATAAAACTAACTTTTTCCAGCTTTTTCAAAAAATTATGTCCCTTTAGTTTCCGTTGCATTATCAAATTCATCTTGTTCTCTGTCCTGTTTATGAAACCGCTCATGTTGATGCTTTCTACATGACACTTATCCTTTAAAGAGAGTAGTATTTCTTTAAACCTCTTAAAATCAATTTCATGGAATTATTATTTTCTACTAGAGTTTTATTGTTGTTCACTATGTGTGGCCGACCTTTCATAGGTATCTTGGTCATACTAATGCTGTGTGTTTGTTTTCGCCATCAGGCTCATCCCCAATTGTACCCTGTGCTTCTCAGAAAGGTGAGGTCAGTGTTGGAGCATCTAGCGAAAGTGGTCAAGTTGAAAACCATGTCTTGTGGAAGTGGTGAGCATAATGAGCCGGGTTGTTACAAATTTAGTAATGCAGACATTCTTGATAGTGGACCGAGGATGGGGAAGGAGACTTCGAAGTGGCAATCAAAAGGAAAAAGAAAACTTTCGGACGGGTAACTTCCTAGATTGGAGCAGGAATAGCCCTCACAAAGAATCTCAAATGAAGGGACCAACTGCTGATTTGCCTATTCCACGAAGATCACTGCCTTATCGCCTGTCTCGTTTTTGTGGTTAACCCTAAGTATGAATCACCGATTTCTCTCTTAGGCACCACGTTATTGCTGATTCTTCATTGACTGATGTTAAAGTGGAGGTGAAATCCTGCTACCGCACACGCCATATCCCTTACATTTCATTAATGAGCAAATTAAATGGCCAGCCTATCACAGGCCACCGACTTGCTGTTGAAGTTTTAGACGATGGCTTCTGTGATCACTTGGATGATGATTCTGCTCCAAAAAGGTGTCGATATGGTCAACAAAAACGAAACTAAGTTTTGGTGGTAGGCTTCAACCTCACGCCTCACCAACTAAGTCATCAAAATCAAGAAAAGATGGCATGCTCTCAAAGAAGGTTCGCAAGTTGTCTTCATTGACCGGTCCTCGCAAGCAAAACCGAGAGAAGAACCCCACAGTACAGCAGCTTCGAGCCCCGCAGTAGCATGCGTTCCCTTGAAAGTGGTGTTTCAGTAGAATTAAAGCCGCTCTTAACAGTTCAATACGACCAGCCCACCGCCTTATCAGCACCCAGCATTGGTTGAATCTTCTTTCTTGGATTGAGCTTTTAGGTTTTGTGTGAAAGTTTAGTTGTGTAGGTGGCTTAGTATAGTGTACCTGTTTCAAATGAAACATGGAGCTCTGTCCAGGTTGGGCTGCTTTTGCAGTGTACATAAAATTAAGGTTAGGTACTTAGCTGAAGGTGTAAAGAACAGTGATTTGATGATGTTTTAACACTCTGATGTTCTTTAGTTTTTGGAACTGAGTTTATATTTGCTTTCCCCTTCTCCATAATGTGGACCTTTAGAACTATTGCAAATGGTTTTGAGTCTATTCTTATCATAGTCCTCACCGCTGGTGAAATTTTAATTTTATCATATTATACTGGTCAAATATTACTTATTTTGTTGAATAAATTATCACATGTTCAATGAGAAAAGGGTACTAAAATTTACATTTACATAGGGGAAAAAATAATATAAATAATCAATGGAGTAATTCTATTTTTGGTTCTAGATTTATAGGTGTCAGTCAACTTTGAGTCATTTTTTATCAGAATATCTATCATTTGGTTCTAGTATTATTGAGTTAATTCCAGCAATGGTCCTCCGACTATGTTGATTTTTTAAAATTAATTCTCGACTTTTAATTTGGATATTTTACGTCTCTTGACTTTCAATTTCTTTCCAATTGAGGTCATTTCGTCAGATTACAGCAAATTGAACTTTAAATGAAAGGGTCAAGTAATTATTTCATCTGCCTAATGTATAATTCTTTGTATCTCTTCCATTTATACGCGACTTCAGACATCAAATTCACTTAATTGCTTAATCCCTAATGGAATTTTGTTATTCGAATGGATTTATGAATTAAGCATTTAAGTGAATCTGATGTTCGAAGTCGCGTATACAAGGAAGAAATACGAAAATTATACATTAGACAGATGAAATGACTAATTTACTCTTTCATTTAAAGTCCAGTTTTCCGTAATCTCACGAAAGGACCTCAATTGAAAAGAATTGGAAGTCAAGGGACGTAAAATGTCCAAATTAAAAGTCGATAACTAATTTTGGAAAATCAACATAGTCGGAGGACCATTGCTGGAATTAACTCTAGTATTATTGTAATATGATTATTTTTGGTCATCCATTAACAAAATAGTTGAATTGATCTTAAATATAAGGATATTTTAATATTTTTTTTAAAATACAAAGTATGTTGATCCACTATATTGTTTATGTTTATTTTTTTAAAAAAAAATTCATAATTGAAGATCGAATTATCATTGTATTTAACAGATTTTGTTGACAGATGACAAAAAATATTATGCCAAAATAATACTAAAACTAGAATGATGATATTTTGATAAAAAAATAAATTCAAAGTGGACTGACATCTATAAATCATGACTAAAAATTGAATTAAATCCATTGATTAAGTATATTAACCCCCGACCGAGACTGGTTGGGTTTCCCGAATGACCCGGGTCGGACCGTTTTCGCATAGGGTAGGGTTTAAAAACTCACTATATAAGCAATATTTCTCGTCTCTCATTTTGACCCTTTCGCACTCTTAGTAGCATCGGAGCAAAACCCTAGCAGTCTCCTTTTCTCTATCGGTAATTTTCACGGCCACTGTTATGTGCTGTGTATTGTAACAAACGCTTGCTTTTTTCTGATTTGTTTTTTCTGTTGTTTGTTGAATTTGCAGAAATGGCTATAGTGCCGGGGCAGCTCGTGTGGGAGATCGTGAAGAAGAACAACTGTTTCTTAGTCAAGGAGTTCGGTAACGGCACCGCCGGTGTTGTCTTCAGCAAAGAGCCCAACAATCTCTTCAATCTTCACTCCTACAAGCACTCCGGTTAGTCAGAAACCGTGGTTTTAATTTTTATCGTTTCTCCCATTCTTCTGCTTGCATTTATGAAAGTTCAAATGTGGGTTTATTTTTGTTGCTTAGTAGACAGTATAAACACGAAATAACTTGCGTTTCATAACAATCACGGATATCTGTAGTTTTGAGATTGGAAATCACATAGCTGTCTAGATTTACGTGCATTGACCTTTGGTCTGTCTAATTGTATCAAAGTTTAATGCTTTCATACCCTTGCTAAAGTACTGTGGTCTGTTTGTTGTTGGCATTGGTTAACAGGATTGCAAACAAGAAGACTGTGACCATTCAAGGGGGTAAAGATCAATCTGTGGTTCTTGCTACAACCAAGACCAAGAAGCAGAACAAGCCTGCTAAGTTGCATAACAAGTCTGTCATGAAGAAGGAGTTCCGCCGCATGGCCAAGGCTGTTACCAATCAGGTATGTGTTAGACCTTGCTCAAGTTGATAGTACACATCTTACGATGTTTTTATGAACTATTTAATTGCTTGTTCCATAAGTATCAGAGATGCAGCTATTGGCCCCAGTCTGATGTGGTTAAATTGTGAAAATGCCTGTCAAATTACTCCCATATTTAGATTAGATAATCGTCTTCTTCATCTTGTGTATATTAAAGTGATGTATATTGTAGGATTTTATCTCCCCTTCTATTGCTGTCGATTTTAACTTTATTCAGATCATTGCATAATTGTCTCACACACATCAATGAAAAAATCTTGAGCATGGATTCCCACAATGTAATGAATTTTTTATGGAAATCAAAATATAGTCTTTTTTTTTTTAAATTGAAATTGATTATTGTTTTACCATTAAGGTAAATGGAGATCTCAATATTGTTCTCTTCTAATAGCATGCTATCAAATGCAGGTTGCTGACAACTATTACAGACCAGACTTGAAGAAGGCAGCTCTTGCAAGGTTGTCTGCTGTAAACAGAAGCCTTAAGGTTGCAAAATCTGGTGTGAAGAAGAGGAATAGGCAGCTTAAGCAGTGCAGTATTTCCTTGTCTCTACATCATCCTGATTTCCAGTTTTTTTTTTTTTTGCTTGTCTTTTCTCTTTAATTTCTTGGATGTTGAGACACTTTTTATTTATCAGTTTTTGGACAAAAATTGCATTGTAGCTGAGCTGATACTTAGTGTCTATTTTTATTGAGTTGTTGCCACCAGAAAGTTGACGTTATGCCCATTAACTATAATTGTATTTCAACTATCAGATCTTGTTTACCATATGAAACAAGTCATGCTTGATGCATTGATTAATGAAGTGACAAATGCAACTTGCCGCAGGCCAACTCTAGCTGAGTTTGAGCATCAGATAGTTGATTTGGTAATCATAAATTTTTAAATTTGACTTCTCGTAGAAGTTGTTTGTTAGTATTTTTGGTTTGAGTCAGGTAGCCATGTGTAGTATAAACTTGGGCAATTCACTTGCACGGTCTAGGTTGGTGGGAGCTTAGATTCTTTGGATTGAAAATACTTGAGAAAATATAAAATAGATACTATCTTACAAATTGTAAAGAATTGAGTATTTTAAAAGGGCCCTTCACACTCTGGCTTGACAGAACATTTGGTAAATTTTTTAATCACGGTGACTGGCCTAGCAAATGGAGAATCTTTAACTTTAATTTCTTCTATTAAATATTACCTCCCATGCATTATTCGTGTTGATTTTGTTAGTGAGGAACTAAGTTTGAACACCAATCTCCCGACCTTGTGGGACTCATCAACCAACCCTCTCAATACAATCGAAGGAGTAATGGGACGTATCTTTGGAACCAGCTCCTCCATGTTCTGACTTAAAATCTTGATAATAAAAATGTTTCATGGATGACCAAGTCAACATTAATTAAAAGCTAAATATAAATGAATCATTAAGGACAAGTGAGGAAGCTCGTTTACAGGCACGTCTAAGATTTAGATTATAAAATGTACCAAGTATCTAGTAAATCAATAACTACTTACAAGTTCACCCAAACCATTTGTAGGATCATCACATGCATGAGTTACAGTGTGATGAAAAACCTAAAAGAAATGCACCTGGGTGGGTGCAGGTGTCAACACAAAAAACAGCTCCCAGAATCTACAGGGAAAAAAAAAAACGAAGAAAAATGAGTTGAAACAGAAATTTTACTTTCCAATTTCTATTTACATCCAATTATGTTATATTACTACCAACCCACTATTTCTGCCGCTTCCCTTGTATACTGCTCTAAACTCTTCAAATTGAGCGCTGGATCACTCGACCAAAACCACAGCATTTTTGTCGCTACTGGCACAAGGATATTGGAGCTCCATGTGAATGGACCATCAGAGACCGCATTTCTCACCGACAAGAAGAGTGCCATGTCATATGGGCTCAAATCATCAAAATTAAATGGCAATATCCAGAGCAATTCTCTCCATGAGACACCAAGGGTAAGTATTCAAATAGGCGAAACCAGGGAGAAATCAGGTTGTCAATTTTTGGCATATGAAGCAGCAAATTCTGTCATCATCTGCTTCAAATGCTGCAAACCAAGATGCTATTTTCAGAATTTGGGCATATATATGCATTATGCTTACAAAGAATTAAATAATATCTAGTTCTAAATATCTGGAAATGTAAATAAGATAGAGCTAAGGCTCAAAAGTTAGTAGTAAGAGATGGATTATATCATCACCTTCAGTTCTTCATGAAGCACAACAAATATTTTCTTGAGTCGTTTATGCCTCTGCACCAGCATTGTATTTTCATGTCAGTAGATTGCACTAGATAGTTTGCACCATTCATCAGTATAATAAAGCAATCTATCTTCATGTTATATTAACAGATGAAAATTGGAAAGCAAATAATTATATCCAGCAAAACATCACCCATAAAGTATTATCCAGACTATTTGAAATTGGTGGTCCATAGGACCATAGGGTGGCTATAAGCCACCACCTGCCAGTGAGGCATAAAGAACAAGAGAATGAACATGTATTCCAATAGAATAGAATGTATTGGATTTTATGAAGTATTATAATACCAAAAATATCACTTTTGCAAATACACATATATGTGTCATGTGTGTGTGCAGACTCTTGTAATTTTATTAATTTATCTATTCCTTAAATCAACCAGAAATTAGAACAGGATTCCTTCTGTAATCCTAAATCTATTCCCTCTGAGAAACAAACATGGAATATAATTCCTATTCTATTCTTTATAGAACAGCATTCCTATGTCCTAAATTTTCATTCCGTGAACCAAACATGTTGTAGGACCCCTAAAATTACTAGGAAACTAAAGTATCAAATACCTAATACTTGTAAGACTCTTGTGTTTAGGTGGCTGCCCTAACCTCAAATCAGGAAAACACAACTATTGTAAGCTCCCCATCATGTTGGAGCATATGAAATATGTCAAACTTGCATAGAAAAATGACAAATCTTACACGTCCAACTTGCATAAAAATTATCAACAAAGGTCTCCAGTAAATTTGACGCAAATCCTAATTATTGAAGGCTCAATGATCTAATAAAAATGCAGTGAACAGTTTATTCATGAAACTAAAAATAGAAGCTAGACAAATGCAAAAACTGGAAATTGAAGTGAAGTCAGGACTGAAACAAGAACTCTAGTTGGGGTTGTTGATGGAAACTAAAACTGGTACTTCAGGAAGGAATAGGACACTAGTTAGTTTGAGAAAAAGCAGTTCTTTTAATTTTTTTATATTATTTTTTAAACATGAAGAAGAAATAACCAAACAAGACTTCTTCAGTGTGTAGTTATTTTATGAGAAAAGCATATCGTAGAGGAAAGAGCCAGAAAAGAAGAAGAAAAAAAAAGAACTTCTTTGGAGCTGTGGTCACTTTATAGAATAAGCAGAAAGAACTGGTAAAGCTACCCCAGCACAGAATTGACATGAAACTTGCAACAATTCAATGCTCCATCTCTTGTGAAACTTCAGAAAAATCTGATGATATTTGGAACACGAATACCAAAAATTGGAACGAGCTTAAAAGTGGAAAAGAACAGGAAAATTTCTGATAAAAACTGTTTGGGAGCTTTTTAAGTGGACAGTTACCTCCCTGAAAATCTGCTAAGAAGCCATATATTAGTGGGCTATGGTACTGCATTAGAAATTATGAAATGGTGGTCTGGCAGGTGGCAAAGTGTCACCATCTATTGGTGAGGCATAAGCAACAGGAGAATGAAACAAGCATAGGAGAAAAACATTTATATATGTACTCCAATAGACTTCAACATATTAAAATTCTAAAAAGAATTACAATATTGAGAGCTAATTAGGGGGGATATGATAGGGAAACTAGAAATCCTTCATCTCTAGGATTCCTAAAGTACTAGGAAAGTAAAATAATTAAGTTCCTCATAATTTTAAGATTCCAAACTTGAGTTTAGGCAGCCAACCTAACCTTAATCTAGGAACACACTTAACTATTCTAAGTTCTAACACAGTCAAACTGGCAATTGGACAAGGAACCTAAAGGTTCTGCAAGTGGGTTATGAATTTTATGCTTCATGTCTTAAAACAAGAACATCTCCAACTTCTTTAATAAATGGTGAATTGATTAAATAGCTGAAATAGTTTAGATGTAAATATAATGGATTTCACATCTATACGAATTGTATAGGAAAATAATGCAACAAAATCCAAATCCACCACAATTGCAATGAAAGCATTCAAAAACTGAAAATTGAACTTACTTCTCCACATTGACGATAAGAATCTTTCAACTGTTCCAAAATGACATAGTATCTCTCCAAGTCCCTTCCTTTACAAACCTCCAGGTCCTTTCCAAGTTTACTGAACTTAATCCTAAAGCATTCCAGTAATAAGATGTGACAGTTAGCTGAATTGCATCAAGAAAATAAACCCAAAGCACTATATCAAACAATTTGTAAAGAAATTTCCATCTGAAAGCTTTAGCAAGCATATGTATTTGAACTTCAGGATACCTGTCAGACTCTAAGGTTTTGTTTAGTGAGCAATAACTTTCATACTTTTCTACATACTCCTGCACATACTCTTTATACCTGTAGAGAGAGATGTAGTGATATATGAGCTGAGTTTAAACATAAGAATTTCATGATCACTGAAAAAAACACAACATACATTACTCAAGGTTGAACACAAGATAAAAAGTCAAATCAAGAATATAGATTGCCTAAGTGATTAAAAATGTAGAGAAATTTATCTGTAGTATTAGATGGATATACTTACTGGGAGAAATCCTTTATTGGGCCCTTGAACTCTGGATCTTTCTTTTCATACTTGTAGTATGAACAACTAATCTCATCTGGAGAAGATTCCTTCCGCTTCTGGTCATCATTACTCCCTGTCAAAGAAGCATCCTTTCGCCTGCCATTTTGGTCAGCAACTAAATTAGCTTTCTGCATGTTGCTTTCCTTAGTAGAAATATGCCCACCTCCCCGTTTTGCCTCATGCCGCTTTGCTGCTCCACCAGGCAATTTTTTGCGATTATCTCCATAAACCTCTGGGCTCCCTCCAGCTTCATTCTGTCTGTTTTTACTACTTGGTTCTGCTGCTTTGTTAAGGTATCCAACTTCATTCTGATCAACTCTGAAATGGTTCTGTTGAGACACAGGTTGCTGAGATTTTGTTGAGGTCTTGTACAATCTTCAGGGTAAGGTTCCAGGGTTTTCCTCTTAAATAAGCCATCTGGAGTACCACCTGCAATGTTTGAATGAGGTGGAGATGCTTTTTTTGAGCCTGCTACAATCTTATTAGCCCCTTTTCCTTTACTTGTGTCTACATTCCAGTGGTCTGAACTTGTTGGTTTGTTCTCTCCTTTGAAGGAACTTCTTCTCTCACTCTGTTTTTGCAATGCAGGTGTTTCCTCAGGCATGAAATCACGAACTTCACCTAACTCCAAGTCTGAAAGTTCTCTTTGAAGTCTCTTATTTTGCCCGTTCATTACAGATCTTCCCACATTACTTGTGTTATTTTCCTTTGGAGAACATCCAGGGTCTAAATTATCATACCTCCGGTACTGGGGATCAATAGATGTTGATGCCATTCCCCTGTACCTTCTTTGGAAATTTTTGTTGCTCTTTGTTCATCAAGAATCCCATCTTCATGAACTGAATCTTTACTAAATTTATCTCTCTGTGAGGGGAAACCATCATTCAATGAAAAGCTACTTTCAGAGTACTTAGCACCGCGGCTCAATATATTTCCATATTTGACTGTTTTTCTGCTGTGGCAGCAGCTTTTCCCTGTCCAGAGAATTCGACAGGTCTTTGATCTGGCTGATGAAAATCGGAAAGAGAGTTTCCAGAAAAGGCTTGGTTGTAGCCTTTTTGTGAAGAAAAATCAGAAGTACCTTCTCTACCCATTCTATTAGCCATTGCACATCAACACCCTTGGAAGAGAATTCAAGGGGCCTATCAGGAGATGAATATTGAGAACCCTCAGCAAAACTGGGTTCCTACCAGAAACTCTGCTGTTGGTTTATGCTTCCAGTCTTTGACCTTTTAGTACGATCAGGTTTATCATCGAACTGCTTTACATCAGAAACTCTTTTAGACTTACTTTTAGGTGCTCTGAAGCTATCTGATTGCTCATGCTTGAAACCTGTTTTGTCATGCTTTCTGTTCCACTATACATTGCTGCTTGGACTTGGCTTTCTTGGTTCTCATTTTGATCAGATGAAGGTACAGTCTCTTCCGTTCGTTGTTTGCCTTCCTTCACAGGTACCTTATCAGTAATGGTCTTTTCCAAGCCACGTTCACCAACTTGTAAGTGGTTCTCAATTTCACGTATCAATAACATCAACATCAACATCAACATGTTCCATTTCATCAATCCCAAACTACCAAGCTCAATATCTCGAGTTCCAGATGGAATGGAGATTTGTGATAACCCAGGTTCAGAAGCTTGCAGTTTATCTTTTTCCTCATCGGTCATCATCACTACTCATGATATCCACTTCCACATCAGATGGCTCCTTACTGTTGGAAGAGCATCACTTTCACTATCACTGCTACTCCCGCTCACACTTCTACTGCCCCGAGGACTACTTTTGTTTTGACTTCCACTGTCACTGCTATCACTTTCACTATCACTTCCACTATCACTAGAGCTATCTGCTGGCTCTAAATTGTGGTCGGAGACCTTTTTTCTCACCAGAATAGTCAGGTGATTGCTCAAGTATATCAACTGCTTCTAAGGCATTAGATGCTTCTTCAGTTTTAGAATTCAACTGTGCTTGCCCTTCCAATTCATTGGTATTAATTCTCATGGAAAAGCTGGGTTGTGAAGCTGGGAACTCGTCATGTTTATTGGGGCAGGTGGTGTGTGACAATTCTCTTCAGGAGAGCTGGAGAGCAAAAAGAAAAATATTAGAGCCAGTAAGTGCTGCATCAAACAAAAAGCCTAATTACTATAAAGAGCAGAAGACTCTGTATAAATAGTTTCAATCTTTGCGAGCGATGAAGCGAACATTCTTCAGTAGCTATGTTAAGAAGCATTGAGCATGGAATAGCTATCCTTGTGCTAAAACTATGAGTCTAATGTCACAAGGAATCCATGAAATTAAAAAGAAATATATAGGATAAACAATAAACATAGTAGTGCTCAAGGAATTCTGACAACTCACTGAAGCGGAAGCACCTAATGCTTTAAGACAAACCTCTGCATATCTAGTATCTTATAGATAGATCAAAATGTCAAGTGACTGTACTGAAGAAGTGCAAACAAGTTATGCAGTCCCTTTGCAATGCCAACTTCTTTGTTCTTAGATGTTATTTTACTATGGTCTAGTAACTTGTCATCCTAATACCTAAACTTTCACAGAAGCACACTAACCTATTGCCATAATAACTAAATTCTTACAGCCCTACATGCATTCATTTTGTCTTTGATTTAAGCAATTTTGTGCACTAAACTTCAAGTAATAAAGGAAATATGTGAATTTGATAATCTGGAAAAGCAAGAACATATTGGTAATTACCTTCCACTTTCAGCCATAGGTGTCTTGAAGCTTTCCATCTCCACTCCTGGTTTTAGAAAATATCTACCTGGAGCCTGAAAATTTGCAATCTGCCATGAAAAATGCACAAGAGAATGAAAGTTAAAAGATACTGCATAAATCTCACAAAAAATTTGTAACGATAAGAAAACCAGTAGTTAACAAGAACAATTAATCTAACCCTTTTACTTTATCTTTAATGTCTCTTTTCCCAGTAGAGAATTATGGTGGAAGCCCAAAATATATGAGAACCAACCATTGTTCTATGACTTCTATCTATAGCTCCTTTTTCTCTCCTTCAATTTTCTATCTAAAGTGTAATGGTCAACTTGAAATTCTTTTGCGTGGCTTAGGGTTGCTTAACTAAATTTTCTATTACTCCCTCTTTTACAGTAATTAAAGGCTTAAAACCAAAAAACCTCCATTACTTGCCTTTTTAAGGATTGGCTCAATTTGTCTTGCTGAGTTTGAAAAGCATCTCCAACAGCTTTCTCCAAGGCCTAAGAATTCAGAAGAAATCATATAAAAACCTGATGCATTGACAGAGATTGAATGAATTCATATATGCACTAACAAATTCAGCAAGAATTATATGCCAAGAAATGAACACTGGAAAAGTAAAGAAGAATTACTAGATCCGATTCCCACAACAACTAAACTAAACTAACACATCTAAAATCCATTTTACTCGCATACCTTAAGGCTCATTCCATTTGATTGGTTTTCCACAAGGGCAGAAATCAACGAGCTACGTAGATTGGAAGGCTTGCAATCCGTGCTCCTTTTGCACCCGGGCATATTTTGTGCCCCAATACTGTTCACATGGTTCGGTGGAATTTCTTTGTCGGAGCTAGCAGTTTTATTCATGGGTTGAGTGGCAACTTCTTCCACAGTTGTCTGGCTTTTCTGGAGACCACTCCCAAATGGAGATGCTGGGTTACCAGATGGATGAAATGGAGAAGATAAAGGTGAAGTGGAAGGCCTTCCCTTTGAAGGAGTTATTGTGGATAAACTGGATTTATAAGGAGTCTAGAAGAGCCACCTGCAGTTAGTGCAAGGTATGGAACATGAACATGTAAAAGGAAAACAAATGAAAGATTTAGAATCGAATTTAAAGACCAAATGGTCTTGAAATTAACATATTTTTGAATGGGATATTAGGGAAAATAAAATCTATTGAGAAAACACTAAATTGAATATTGATCAGAAAATACCTGGTGGTGGATCAGCTTTTCTTTTCTTGAGAGGAGGTTGCTTGAAACCTGCTCTCCATGGATTACCTGAAAATATAAAGTAGGTCTTTTAGATTGCCAATGCTACAAGTGTAATCAGAAAGACATTTATCTTACATGCAGTGACACACTTCACCTCAGCAAGGGCAAAGAAAAACATAGTAATCAGAAAGCATTCAGATGCTGAAAAAGTAGAAACAAAAGAGTACCTTCAACAGCAGCCATTGCCTTCACTTGACTCTTTGTAGATGGATTTCCATGGTCTAAAACGATGGCTCTATTTTCAGAGGATTTTAACAGAGTAAGGATAAAAGTATTAGCAAATATAATCAAAGTAGATTCTAATGTTATTCAAAATTCATTGATGGATCACTGACTGTGCAAACACCAATTACCATAGATACAAATAATCCCAATTTTAATAAAAAGAGAGCATACTTGCGTGATTTAGACTTCCTCTCAGCTTCCTCAGATAGCATTTTCACATGATTTTTAGTTGATTCATCCAAAACGCGCTGTACATTCAGCTTTCTCCAAGCGCTACCTGATTCTACTAGCAGGCCATTTCCATCTTCACCACTTTGCTGCTCTTCGTATATGTCACAGAGGTCTCCCCCATCTCGCGACCATGTGAATCTAAAGTCCTTATTGCCCACATTAATAACCTGATAAAAAAAGTCTATCTTAATGCCATGACCAATTTAAAATAAGCAGCCCAAAACTATGTGCAGCTAGCATCTAAGCAGTTGACAAAAACCCTTGACGCAGCAAAATCCAAGAGTATGTCTCAACAGATGGAAATTCATAGTTTTCCAGACCCCAAGCAACCTCAGGTAGGAAATGAACTGATCAAAACTTTTCATGAGAAAAGCTTCTTCTAAAAAAATTGTTCTCTAATTCCTTAGAGGAAATTGGTGTAAAACTGTAAAATTTAAAATCCAATGCTTCCAGCAATCATATTGGGTATCAGTGTTGACTCCATAAAATCTTGCCCCAGTCTGACTTAATGTAGATGAACCTCCAATGGATCAAATTAGCCAAGACCAGTTTGAATCTAAAAATGCCAAGTTTCTCCTTCCCAACAAGGGGTAAGTTTGGAGTCTCACATGGGAGAAGCAATTTCTTTAATGGAGCAGGAATGAACATTTTGAAAGCTAAATGAAGTTTGTAGTTCCACTTATTTATCAGTGTTACTTTCTTTTTTGGGGGGCATGTTTTAAGCTTAAAATATCCTGTATTATCTTCCCTAATGAATACACTACCCATAGGAACACATGAATTCAACTGGCTGACATCTAGATGCCACAAACTTTTTGGCTTCTCCAAATGCAGCATGCTCCACAAAGCGAAATTCCAAGTTTAAATTTCAACATCAGAATAAAATCATAATCCAGAGAATAAGAAAGGAAAATTAATTCAAAGACTCACGTTTCCGATACAATTATTAGCATTTGCATCAAATTTGATCTGCGCCATGCCCCCCTCATCCTCCACGCGCTTGATCTCCTCCACGAGGCCCGGCGCCAGCCGAATTATCATTGCGAAGTCCAAAGGATTTTTCGTAACGAGGTTAAAACTCCTCTACCGCATTGGAAGGAGCAGATGAATTGGGGGCAGAAGAGGTGCCGCCGCGGTTGCGGGGACCAGCGCCTCCACTGCCGACTGACAGGCGGCCTCGGAGACACCAGAAGACCTCTGAATAGGAGGCGTGTGAAATGATGAGTGGATGTTGCGCTTGCCGGCGCCGTTGCCACGGCCTCCTCCGCCGCCACCGCGGCCATGCTTCCCGGCGCCTCCGTACATTATATTTTGGTTCCAAATTAGGCCCTCTGGGCGGCAACAAGTATTGCGGTGCAGTACACGGAAAGTCTGTAACGGGACAGCGATTGACGAGAGGGAATCGAGCCTTGAGAATTGAGATACAGCTGTGACAGGGTCCAGGGAGAAGGGGAAGACCAGACGAAGAACACAGCAATTTGGGTTTTTTTTTTCAGATTATTTTATTTTATTTTTATTTATCCCCTAATTTATTTTTTAATTTTCTCGTAATTATATCTTCACTAAGCAAATACGCAAGGGCGTTTTGGGGTTTTCATTTTTCTAAGCATATTTTATCACAAATTATAAATATTTCTGACTGTCTTCTGTCTGGTCCATTAGCCCATAGAAATAAATATTGTTTTATTATTCAAAACTACAAGGGTGACAAAACTGCTTCAGTTGTTATACTATGGACCGGCAAATTATGCGGTGCAACCGTGTGCATCATTGTAAAACAGCGTCATTTTAATTAAAAATGACGCAATCGACTTAAAAAAATAATTTATTTTTTATTGCCGTTAACGGCATTATACTGTGTTATATATCCATGGAGAAGACCACTGTCTAGTCCCCTTCTCCAGTGGAGAAGACGACCAGATCTGGTCGCCTTCTCCACTGGAGAAGGGGACTAGACGATGGTCTTCTCCTTGGAGGAGACGACCAGTCTGGTCGTCTCCTCCATGGAAGAGACGATTAGATCTGGTCGCCTTCTCCACAGGAGAACTCCATGGAGAAGACGATTAGGCTAGTCGAATTCTTCATGGAGAAGACGACCAGACTGTCTTATCCGGTGCGAAGATTGAAAAATGACGCCACCATTTTTTATTTATTTTACGATCATAATTTTACTGGTAAATCGGACTTGGTTGACGCATTTTATTATTTTAACAAGTTGTTTAATTGAACTTTTTTGAAGGTCAGGTGCTTGATTGTACTTTCAAGCAAAGTTCAAGGGCCTATTTGACCATTTTTCCTTCTTTAAACAATAATTATGCTTTGATAAGTTAGTCCACAAACTTGAGGTGTACTTAGGATTAGAAATGTCAATCAGGTCAACTCATTCAATTTTTGAGTCACTCCTAATAGGTAGTTAAACTCTTTTTTTTTTGGATGCTCTTTAAGGATCAAAATGTCCCAAGGGTTAGTAAACTCTTCTATAGCCACACATCTTGCATCCCTCTTCAAGATGCCCTTTACGCCTTTCGGGGGTGCTCCAAGATCAAAGTCCTCATGTCACTACCTAACTGTATTGCCCCAAATTAGCAATGAAATCTACATGATAGTTGCTTTTCCGAAGAACATGGGTGATTTCACAATCACAAATTGCCCCATGAAAACTTTGCAATCAGTAATCAACGTTTCAATCTCCGAGCGAGTATCACTCTCCTCTTAATGGCATGAACCATCGCTGATGAATCCGTCTCCACAATAACTCTATCCAACATTCAATAACTTATTAGTTTCAGACTCATCAAGATGATTTACTTAGAAATCCTTTGTCTTACATATGAGTTTATTTTAGTGTACTAAGTTTATTTTTTGAATGTTTATTATTAGCGTGTTATATATCCATTTTTAGTATATTACATAAAAATGAATTTATAATATATTAAAAATAAACTTTCAAAAAAAATAGAGTCAGTAGTATTTTAAAAAATAAATAAACATTCAATACATACTAAAAATACCATCTATCAATGATCTACCTTTGCAATATAAATTATGATACACATATAATTTGCGGTGTGACTGAGTCATGGGCTGGATCATTTACACTCGTTCTATATGGGCCGGTTGCATATTGGGCTTGGGCCACCATATTCACACCATTTGATCTGCCTAATATGGTTCATGGATTATTAACATCACATACATCTAGCAAATATGCAGTAGAACTTGAGAAGCAAAAATAAAATGGTAGCAACTACTCATGAATAAGTTTTAAAGGGAAAAGGTCAAAGTAGGCCATTGAACTTTGGCTTAAAAGTTAATTAGGTCCCTAAATTTTTTTAAAGGTGTAATTATACCCATTCAAAAAATTCATTTAGGGTATAATGAAGCTCAAAAACAAGTCAATGACCTGCTATCACGGGTCATTAGGGTTCATGCCACCTTCTGACGAATTTCCGGCAAAAAAAACTTTTGTTGTTAAATGAAAAGAAACGACAATTTGTTTTCCGCCGTTCCGCACCCGTCTACAAAAAGTGACTCTGTTATTCAGTTTTATTTTGATACACTGCAGTTTCAGTTCAACACAACTACAGTTTCAATTTTGATATAACTCAGTTTCATTCGATATTTATAGACTCAAATATGTGAAAGCTATTTAATTTTATTTTATTTTATATACACTACAATTTATTAAAACAAACTACATGCATCATTTTTGATATAATTACAGCTCCATTGTACAATATACATCAAATATGTGAAATGTTATTCAGTTTTATTGTTATATACACTGCAGTTTCATTTCACCACAACTACAGTATCATTTTGATATAACTGCAGTTTCATTTGTCATGAGGCAGTGTCGGTTTAGATATACTGTAGTGTCAGTTGGTGTTTAATACACCAAACATGCGGATTCCGTTAACGTAACGACGGACCATTTCTTTACTTAAAGAAACAACACCATTTTTTACCGTGGTGCACATGCACCGCAGTCTACGATATAACGACTAAAATCGAAAGATTAGGTCTGAATTGGATTTGTTGAATGATTTTTTTTAGAATTATTAACTCTGTTATAATGTAGTATTTATTCATTTTCATTGTGGAACGAACCCATGATCTCATATTTGGGAGAGCCACTTCATGCCACTAGAATCACTAGATCACAAAGGTCATCAACAAATGATTAAATTAAATTAAATAAATAATAAATAATTAAAAGTAAAAAATAAAATTATAATATAAAAATTAACATTAAATCTAAAATTAGAAATTACAGTAAATTCTACAACAGTGATATAGTAGACCAGTAGTGACTAGTGATATCATACATGCTACAGGACAACAAATAAAAATAGAAAGACCACTACACTACTACAGAATTTTGATTTTGAACATATATTTCCAATTTTTATTATTATGATTTTTTTTTTTGGAAGGTGGGGCCCGGTGATCCATAAATAGTAAGATCAGGCCAGCTGGCCGCCATTCCTGCCTCCATTGTCGACACAATCGGAGCCCGACCCAGAGCCAGAATTTCTACTCGGGTTCGAAGGAAACCCGCCTAAATGCTTACCCGACCCGTCTAGGAAACCCCCAGAATGCCCCCCAATCGACAACGCCAAATGCGAATTAAGGCTCCCGTTCACATCGGCACCGGGAAGAGCAGAAGACGACGACGCCTTCGTCGCCGTTGACGAGGGCGAAGACGACGTCGTTGAGGAGCGTTTCTCATCGGAAGAAGAAGAAGAAGAAGATGAACGCTTGGTGGTCTTCCGGGAGGCGCCGCCGACGGGGATGTTCCTGAGAACGCCGCCTTTAGTCCAATACCTTTTGCAGCTCTTGCAGAAGTAGCGGGGCTGGGAGAGGTTGTAGTTGTTGTAATAGCAGAACTTTGTGTTCATGGAGCCGCACCTGGGGCATTTCAGATGCTCTTGCTCCGGTAATTGAGGATTGATCGGAGGAGGAGGAGGGTATAAAGGCGGTAGGTCTTGCATATTCTGATCTAAAACGCGGAAAAATATTGAATCTTCGCAATCAAATTGGGTTTAACATTTTCTGTTTGGGGATTTTTTGCTGTTGACTTCAGATTTCTGGTGGAGTTTTAGCCCATTGCAGTTGGGAAGTCGCGAACAAAACGACAATTCATAAAGGGGCTGCGTTTACAATTCATTAGACCAACAACTCAATTTTATCGATAGCCACATCATCACCAATTAATTACTTACATATAAAATCTAAAAATCAAGATCAATATCTACCTTTTGCATTAAATACAAATCAAAAAAAAATTTACTATTGTATCAAATATTACAACATTTTTCACATATTACACCGTACAAATTTATTTATTTTTTTAAATACTACTGAATAGTACGGACTTTATCATGTACAAGAAATAGTAAAACACTGATATTAATTAAAACTTTAAACATATCGAAGAGAATATATTAAAAAGTAAAGAGAGAGAAATGAGAAGTAGATGATAACTGTCCACAACTTATAGTTAAACATGTGTGCTAGTGCATATATGCAACAAAAACGCGTTACTATTTATTTTTAAATTTTTGAAAACTTATCAATAACGTAATATATAGATGTGGTCTATTAGAGTTTTTTTTTGCATTTTTGGTCCCACGACTATAGTGGCACTAGCAGAATTGATCCACGACTTTTGAACCTTGCAATTTTAGTCCACGACTATTGATTTTTTTGCAAAAATGGTCCTTCCGGCCACTTTTCCGTCAAAATTCTATCGGAAAATTTTTTTAAATCCATTTTTAACAGGCTAAAATTGATATTTTACTTATCTCAAAAAATAAAGGAAATACATAAAAGGAAAGGTAAAAGCGATTGCATTTGAGAATCTCCGCCGCTTCTCTCGTCGGAAATCTATACAATGAAGCTTTTCCGATGTCTTCGGATGATTCCGCAGCGTGCTGGCTCCGCCTCCAATGCTGCTGCCGGATAACCCAACTAGCTCGAGAACGCCACGGCCGCTCCGCGCTTACTGACAGCCCTACCTGCTCCAGGAACTCCGCCGCTTGGGGCAGTAGTATGTAGCCCAGTAATATTGTATGTAGTCAAATGTCAATTTTTTTCTTTTATTTTTTGAGATAAGTAAAATGTCAATTTTTAGCCCTGTTAAAAATGAATAAAAAAAATTTCGGTGAAATTTTTGCGAAAAAGTGGCGAAAGGACCATTTTTGCAAAAAAGTCAATAGTCGTGGACTTAAAATTGCAAGGTTCAAAAGTCGTGGATCAATTCTACTAGTGCCACTATAGTCGTAGGACTAAAAGTGCAAAAAACTCTGGTCTACTATATATATACATATTGACAACTTTTACATGGGTGGGTGTAATTCTGATGCTTCGAATTAACACTTCAAATTTGAATTGAAAATTTTAAACTTTCAGTAGGTCCGAATAATTATCAGTTAATATTAGATTTTAATTATGGTATGTCCGAATAGTTATCTTTAACTATTACGGAGTACTAGACAAAAATTTTATATAATAATAATAAGAATTTGTCTAACAGTGAAAAGCATAAAAAATTAATGTGCTTTGACATAATAAATTGCTGACTTGTAAGACAGCCAGTAGGGAGAAAAAAAAAGTTTTGCACATTCTAGAGTTTGATTTTCACCTTTTACCTGATTGCGCAAAAAGAATATTTTAACGACATATTTCACATTTTCTGAAAAGTGAAATAATATATATACTAATTCATATTCACGTTTTTCTTAACAATGAGAAACAAAAACGTTTTCAAAACTATTCTAAATCTTTTTTTTTTTTTTTTTTTTTAAGTTATGAATATAGTTTGAAAATTACTCGTAATTTTTTACTCACCAACAACAACAATTTATGGTCAGAGTATAAAATAGTTGGATTTCAAGTTAAGAATATTGAATATGCATTTTAAATCAGATTTATGGATTTGACCAAGTTTGACAATTTTCTTTACCTAGTTCAGAACAATTGTTGTGTGCGATTATATAAATAGTCTTGCCTTCTTTTCTAAAAGAGAGGAGTAGATAAATATTTGTTAGAAAGAAAAATAGTTTTTCACGTAAAATTTTAAAGTTTTTGCGTGCCCGACTAGAAGCCGGACAATAAGACGACTCAAGTTTTTAATTCTACCTAAGCACACTTCAAGGCTAAGATTCATTCTATAACGTTGAATATATGAAAAAGCTATTGGTATTTTCGAGTCATGTTTGTATATTTATCTAACAATTTGTTCATCTTACTTCTTGGGTAGTGAAGTAGGGCAGTAGGGTGTGTTTAGTAATTAGAGAATTTTTAAATTTGTCTAAAAAACAAAAAAAAAAAACAAAAAAACAAAAAAAAATGAAAAAGAGGTGCGTGTTCATTTGTATCATTTTCCAAAACTAAGAAATGGAAAGCTTTTCTTCAATTTTCTACTTAACACCCTAATTTAGGAAAACAAGTTTTACAAGTTTACTAATAGAAAACACCAAGTTACAGTGTCATAGGATACTATACCAATCAAACCTATCTAATGTCACCAGCCTTGTTATAATTTCAAGTTCAAATAAAATAACACATATTTTGCCAAATATTTTGTGCTCAGTTAACATTTCTGTATCTCTTCTTGAAGGAAGGTCATGGAATTGAACTTCGAAGTATGTAGAACATTGATGAGGACGTTTTTCACACATCCATCAAGTATCAAATCACTGTATAGAGTTTAGATATCGTTCCACTGGAGATGACTATTGTAATGTTAAGAATTGATGTATAGTGTAAGTTAAGCACAAGCTAAAACTACCCTCTTAGAAGCTAGATTTAACTGTTGGGTTGATATGATTAAGCAAATAACAAATAAGACAAGTGAAACAAAGGACTGGAACTTGGTTGATTCAAGCTAAGATGCCAAATATTATACTAAGGATTAGGGAATTAAATCAAGGCATAGGGTAAGTGAGATGCACAAAAGTGTCCAAATACCACTCTCGTAGCTATTTGGACTTGCAACCTCACATGAACTCCACTCTCGTGACAATTCAACCAATGATGCCCAACAAGAACAGAAGTCACTACTATTGCCCCAAATTCACCATCTTCAATAAACTTTCCAATCATTGAAAAAACCTAACCAGAAACCACCCCATCACCATATCCAAGGATGAGAATGACTCCTCAACTATCCAATCATTGAAAAAACCTAAACCAGTAACTACACCATCACAATAGCTAAGGATGACAATGACTCCGAGACTAGGAGCATGTTTGGTTACAATTTTGAGAAAAAATTTTGAGATAATATTTTAGTTTCCATAGAAATTGAGAAGAAAAATATTGCATGATTAGATATTTTGTCCTTCTTACTTTTATTATCATTATCATTGACATGAACATTTTAGCCTTTATACTCTCATTATTTACTACCCTTTCAACCCCAACCCAACAACAAAATCAATATTCTCAAAATTTTATTTTCCACAAACCAATGGAATCAATTTTCATGATAATTTCTTTCCTCAAATATTTTCCACAAACAAAACGGGATTTAATATATCCTTTAACTTGATGGTACCATTGTACAACATCCTAGTACTGCAGCAAATATCCCTGCATTCCCATGTAGCAGTCAAAAAAAGCTGGCATATTTTATTTACCAGTGAACATGCAGAAGAAAAGGTAACTGAAGCAAACACAGGTGAGTCTATTTATTTCACAGAGAAGTAAAGAAAAATTCACCACTAACATCTTTTCTTTACCAATGAGCATGCAGAAGAAGTACAGGTAACTGAATTCCAGAGCACTTGTAATTTCTTTTACAAAAAACAGTAAAAAAAATTACTTTAGTTGATAATCTATAATAAAAGCACACTAAAATTATCCTACAAAAAATTTTAATGCTATCCCAAAGTCAAGCATAATGCCCTGCATGTTAGCAGCAGCTCCTTCCCATCAAGATCTACATTAACTAAACTAGTGGCAATTCTGCACATTCTTCTGTTTTTTTCTTCTTTTTTCTTGTAGGAGAGCTACAATTGACATTTTTTCCCAACTCCAATCACAGCACAGTAAGAAGAGTTGCAACTTTTGGGTGAGGACCGTAAAAGGAAAAAAAAGTAAAAGGGAAGACAGTAAGGAGGGAAAAGGAGACTAATACGATCAATAGCATTGCTTTGTCATTAATTCTTCAGTCACTTCTGAACTGGAAACTTGAGAGCATGTGCTTCGCATCAGTGAGGAAGACTCGGAAGTGTGCAGTAAAGTTTGCATCAAATTGTAGCAAAATATGGCCCTTCTCAAAACGCAACCACAAAAAAAGCTAACCAAGAAATGTATCTCTTCCTGTGCAACTTACGCATAATACATGTACAGGCTGTTTGCAGCAGCGCAAGCAATTGAATTTTCAGTTGGATGCCAAGCCAAATGGAGCAATTTCGTTGCGAAGTCAAATGTGTTTCCATTTGCATCTACAACTGGGCTTTCTGCTCCTGTAAATGAATTATTACAACATTTGAGTTCCCGTTCAAATAGAAAGTTACATGTCCCAAACTTGTAATTGCATGAAATAATATATATTATACAACATTGCAGACCTCGCCTGACAACACGAGTTATACTGCTTAGGGATCTGGAAGGCCTTGAAGGGGTCGTCTGCGCTTGTCTCCTGAACAGGCATTGTCAAAAGTTGTCATAAACAACAAAATACTGCAATATCACAATAAATAAATTTGCCAAAGCAAATGTATGTCAATAAAAATACCTCATGGGATTTTTTACTAGCTTCCAGTGTAGTTGCCTCTGTGCTTCCAGCAGCACAACCAAACACACGAAACAGATTACTGAAAGCAAAGCAAATATTTAGATGAATACAGGAAAACATGTTGAAAAAGGGGGGATAAATAATGAGATCTATACAAAATGTAAAGATAATTTGGATACCTATAGGATCCTGTAGCTACTCGTTGGCCATCACCACTTAAGCAACACTCAAATTTATCAAAGATGGAATCATTCTCATATAAATCACATAGCTGCATGCCATCAAATTAAACCGTAAAATCAGCCCAATCACAGGAAGAAGAAACTTCAAATTGCTTTCTATGTATAAGTAATTCACCTTCGGTCTTAGATACTCATGAACCTGGAAGGTTGAAACAGGACCAGAATCCATATTTATGTCCCATAACTGAGAAGTGAGAGGGCGTCAGCAAATAATAATTAATCAGCGCTAAGACTAGCACAAATTATAGAACTTCACCAAAATAAAGGAAAAAAAAAAAAGAGAAGAGCATAAGACTTAGCATCCCGAAATGAAAGATCATCCAATCACAGATATTAAGAACATTTACACGTGAGGGTCATGCAGAGAGCAAAAAGAACACAACCTTGAGAGTCATGTAATCACGACTAAGTATATATCTTCCATCCTTTGCAAATTTAATATCAGAAAGTGACGCAATTATCTCAGTGAAGAAAGATCTTGAACCAGGTGCCTCATGTTCCTCAAACCTGCAAACGCAAGTAATTTAGATGTGACTGGACCATTTTAATGCCCATAGCTGAACTCAAACAAAAATCAGAAATGATGGTTGATGGATCCCAAATCCAGGAAGACAGATTTAAGAGAAGAACTGCCAACCAGCAGCAAAAATGGTACTCACAATTTAGAATGTGAGTCACACAATGCTGATTGTCGTAAATCAATGAGACGAATTGATCCTTTTGAACTACTATATGCTAACATGTTACAATGGATTGGATGAAACTCGGCTGAAGTGATAACCTCTGCAATAACAAAATAATATATAGTTAAATCTTCACATGTCTCACAAAAGCAAGCTTATAAATCGAAAAGCCTAAAAGTTCATTGCATATCAGCATATGTACAAAGTTTCTCCTAGTTATCTGCATATCTAACCAATCAAGTCAGTACAGTAATCATAACATGATAAACATGCTCAGATTCAAAAGTTCCCTTAAACTTTTCATTTTCCATTGGAAAATTGGAAACAACTCAAACAAGTTCAGATTGGATTATCTTCCAATTTATAATATAAAAGCATATTTAATTCGAATGTATTCTTCATATAAAATACAGTGTGGGTGATTGGTGGCAGTGGTAGTGGATATGGTTGAGCCCTGAGCCAGATTGGGTGTAATCCAAAATTATTTTATATATCTGAATACTCAATTAGCTGAAAATCAAATTGAAAAAATAGAGTTCAGGTTTTAGATTGTAAATTTAATTCGAATTGCGAGTCAACTTGAATTATTTCAGCTATCAACAAATTTTAAGTGGCCTGAAAGTCATTATAAAAATCAAGTTGAAATGATACTTTGGTTCTAAATCCATGTCAATTTGAATTTCATATGTGTTCCAAACAACACCCACCCTATCAACAACTGTGGTGGAAGGCAGTAGACAGTAGTGGTGGATAGATTGAAGGTTAATAGTAAAGGCGGGTGATAGTGGTGGACACAGATTATGGATGGCTAGGAATAGTGATGATAGTAAACAAGTGGAAGTGGGTGACAACAATAATTGTACTGGCTAGTGGTCAATGGTCATTAGATGGAAATTTTGACCCAAGCCATGGTATCCACATGCAAGCGACTTTCTTGGTCAAGTTTTCTGAAGTGACAGTGGTGATGCCAAAATTTTCACCAGCCTCAAATAGTCAAATGGGGGTTGGGGTGGGTTTTGAAAACACTAACCGCCTATTGCCCTACCCAACCCACAATGCATAATTAATTTGAAACAATTTATATTCATAATCTATAATCACTCTTAAATTTTACAAAGTTGAATTAGTTAAACTATATTTAAGTGTTTTACATTAATGTAAGTTTCTTATGATATTAAATTTTAATCTATGCAATTTATTTAGATTCTAATTTTTTTTAAAATGAATTATTGAAAAGGGCATGGTGGGTACCCACACCTAGTGGGGTGGATACAAGTTCTTAAAAAGTTCACCCAACTTGAGCAAGGGGCAAGTCATGTAGTGAGAATGGAAACTAGTCATGGGTAGGAGATGTGATGGATATTGGCAATAAGTGAGTAGTCATGAGTGAAGTTCATATGTGCTCTTGCAAGGAAACCGGACATTTCTTTTCCAAATTGCCAAACATTCATTTAAAAAGAACTTTTTCCCTTTTCTGCAATTTCTTTTTTCTTCTTTTTCCAGAAAACTAGAGAACTTTTCCAAGATACTGAACTGGTCCTAATGCATTGTAAATAAAAAAAATGACAAAGAATTAAATGAACTAAACTTTACAGGAAATTCAAATAAAAAATAAGAGGAACTTGCCTGTTAGCTCTTCCATATTTGCTGGCTTCACATCAACAATGTTGAAACTTTGGTTACTTATTTCCAAGTTCCAAGATTTATTCGGAGATCATCAGCTGATATAAATGTTTCACCATCGCTAATGACAAAAAGGTGAAAGAAATTAGCATAACTTTTCAAAAAATCAGAATAAGCATAAAACCTGGATAAAAAAAATAAGAATAAAGAAAGATACTTAACCTGTTACTTGAAATGGAATTGATGTGATAGTCATGGGCATGAGCATAAACTCTTCTACATCTTGCTGCAAGGCTGGTTTCATGGCTTGTAACCTAAAAATTGTACTTCTAAGTTTTGTGAAAAATAGAAGAGGGAGGAAATTAAAGAAAAACAAACTAAAGAAGAGATCATTTGAAAGAAAAATCTAAGAACAACTCACGTAGTAATGTATGTATAACAATAATGAACTTACGTCCCCTATGAGAGTTAATGTGTGTGCATGCACATATAAAATGCTATACAAATAAGTCCACAAGTAAATAAACAAAGCCTCTTTTTGTAAGTAGCAAAAATGCACACATTCAACTTCCTATTACTAAAAGAAAATAGAAAACTTTTAGCCCATTCACTCACTTTGGTGGAAGGATTGAATGTGTTCAATGAGAGAGATACAGCCGCTATGCTTCACATCTCCTCATAATTAATTATAACTCTTCTTCTTCTTCTCTCTCTCCTCTCAATGATGAAAATATTTTATACCAGATTAATTTCTAACTTGATAGTTGGGCAAATACATATAACAATGTTTTGCTGACACTACTTTCCCTCTCTATAGATGGATAAATAGACACAGTTTAAGATACAGATTTGAACTCAAAGAAACACGACTGGTGCAGAACTGGCAAATAGGAAGGTTTTCCCAAGTTTCTTTAAATAAAAACATAAACAGGACTCTACATGCAACAGGAAATCCATAGATATGCAACATCATGTGGTTGGGACAAGTGCAACTACCGTAGGTAAACGAAGCGCATTCAAATTGCTGTATAATTTATCAGTGCAACCACCATTTGCAAGACACAATTTTGGATTTGAAGAAATACTTGAACTAGCAACACTGCCATTTCCAACAGCTCTGGAAGGATCAATGTTCATATTACATATTTTCTTGATTTTCTTCTCTTGTACCTGAACAAATGAGAAAAATAGTTATCAACTAAGAACATTTAGCCGCAAACCACCAATAACAGAAATTTGAATAATAAGTCAGAGATGCAAGATTTATCATATGAATTATCATCATGTCTAATAAATTAAAAGAGAAGTAAAATCTTGGTCATCAAATAGAATGAAATAATATACCTTCCAAAACTTTATAGTTTTATCATTGGTGGACAAAAGAAAGAGGGCACCATTAGCTGTCTGGCACCACCGAATCTTGTTAATTTTCTCCTCAATCTCCAAACTCTTGAGATAATCAAACTGAATGACAATAAATAGGGACATAATTACAACTTTACTTGAAAACCAACAAATAAGTAACAGAAGAAGATCATAAATGATTCAAGCAGTGCCAAGTGCTGGGTCTTGGACTGCAACGGTGCAAGCATCTTTTTGCCCAAATGGACAACCTAATCTCCCTTTACAATTCATAATGCCATAATAGATTACACCGATTTGGCTCTTGGTTTTCAGGAAGTTAATAGTTCATAAGCTTTTGAATTAGAAGAAGAAGAAGAAGAAGAAGAAGCAAATATGTTATCATCGACAATACAAATTAGGTTAACCATACTCACAGTTTTTGCATGATACAGTTAACCTAATATCCTTGCTCCATACCACAGGGAGCAGAGGGAGGAAAAAAAAATCAAAAAGGAGGTGAGGCAATGCAGATGTGTGTACCTCAGGTTCATGGCTTTGAAATTCTGTCTTGTACCGAAACTCTGGATGCCGACTAACTTGATAGTCCATCCTCTCTAACTCTCTTTGATTTCCAACATGCTAAAAATTATAGTGCAAAAGAAAAGAGGCAGTAGTCAATAATTCTCCACTTTTAGTAACTATTATGATCTGCCAAATTGCAGAACCCTACCTTCTTTGTATCAGTCCTTTCAAATAATACAACCCTTCCCCCACGATCACCAGTAGCAAGATGGTCCCCAGTTTTATCAAACTCAATGGCAGATATGATATCAACTGCAAATATGAAGAAAACAAAAAACATCAAGACTATCAACAAAGCAGTCGCAAGAACTATAAAAATAAGGCATAATAAATGATACCAAAACATTACAGGCCACCCAACAATATTGTAAAAAGGGTAAGTTAAATGTATTATCAAGCCATGTTAGCATATTACTTTCAAATTCAATGTGAAAAAATGCTTTCTATTTTAAGCTCATAAGCATGACCATGTCAGCGAGCAAGACAAAAAAAGTCCAGCAATCTAGCAAAGCATACAGCTTAGACCACTTGGTTACACATGCAACAATAATTGAAATAAGAGAAATTGACTTAACTTTCTCTCAGTACATTAATAAGATTAACAAAGGATACTGAATAACTTCTATTTCTGTCTCATTCAAAAGAAAACCCAAGAAGCAGCTTTTGAGCATGCAACTTCATCATAGCATAAAAGATGAAGCTTTACAGTATTTCACTCCAATTTTCTCTTTTGGCTACATTAATTCCTTTTGGAGTCAAGTTACTAATGTCCCTTATTCGGGCCAACCTATTGCTCAATTCATAAGGTTCGAACTCAAGACCTTACTTAAGGGGAACCAAACTCCTTCATTAGGACTGTAGGTCGTTCAAACATGCCAAGGAGAAACCAATAGTATTTACACCAATGGCAAGGTTTCACCAACACAAGGAGAGGACATTCCCTATACTTCTGTTGGGCAAAGATAAAGAATGTCATCACAAAGGGAAAAGAGGAAATGTCAACAGAAACTCTGAGTTCATGTCCTAATCCATCGAAGCCTGTCTTCTAGAATTTAAGTAACGAATAAGAAAATGCATATATCAGAAACTAAGTGAACCTGAAGATTGAAAGAAAGTTCTTTCAAGGGCATACTGAATTGCCAGAGAATTCAAGTACGGAGTTTTTTTTTTACAATACTTGCCAATACTAAAACGAGGATAACAAAATTTCCCAAGGAACAAATTTTGTATACTGTGGATGGGTACCTCTTAGAATTTAATTCTGCTGAATAAGCCCTCTTAGCTTTGCCACTAAAGGTCATAAGATAAATGGGTTTTTTTCCAGTAAGACTACTCTTATTGGAAGGGATCAAGAATACTGCCAGCCATTAACAAACTCTAAATCTCAATTTTCATATATGATCTTGCCACCAACAGCTCAATCATGAACAATAGATCTGTACTTTCTTATTTGTCACATTATGTCGACCCTGATAGGGGATACAACCCATAATTTCACGTGAGTGCTGGAAAAGCCCCAAATATTCATTACTTCGTCACAATTTTGGGAACACGTTTAAGAAAAGAAGATCTTCATCGGCTGTAACATTTTAAGAATTAATACTATCAGTTAAAATTTTTGTTGTGCACTATGATGCCACAAGTGCTTTGCTCAGGGTCAATGCGTAAAGTATTGAAATATGGCATTTAAATGCGGACAACATTTCAATTTTTTACCCAGATTTTTGGCAATAAGTCGACAGGGGGAGCGGGGTGTGCATCTTGACCTTGTTAGTTTTGCATCATTTCATGCAAAAAGGATGAGAAGGCACACATTGTCTTTCAACATTACTCAGAATCGCAATAAGGTAAGGACACCAATCTAAAAGAATGTCCATGCACACAAGCTATCACTGGAAGCAATGATACTGTAATGGGTAAGCCATAGCCCGACCAATTCAGTTCACAATTTACTCCAAACACTTACTAATAATATAGACAGTTCAATGTGTGAAAGAAATTAAGCAACTAAGAAAAACATTTATATTAAACTACCAATTAACCACTAATGGCTTGAAAATTTAGTCAAAAAATCAGAGGTTGGCATACTTCAGCAATCAACAAAAAGTACAGACACTCTTCAAGCATGTGAAATACAATCAACGAGATCTGGACAGAAGTCCAAAAATCTCAAATATCATAAAACCTCATGCAGGAGAAAAACAAACAAAACTGAACTACCAGTAAACTCAATTGGCTTTAGCTTTAATCATATCTCCTATTAAGAAATGCTCATGCAAGTCAGCCAATTGAATTGCCAATGGTAAAAACGAACCTTACTAATTAATCAACTAAGATTTTCGCAATTCACGCAGCAGAAAACGGATCAAAAATAAAAAATCGAGCCCTAAATCAACACAGTGACACGAAACAGACTTCGGATCTCAAGGCAATAAAGCAGAGATTGAGAGCTAGAAAGAGGCTTTACCTTCCTGAACTTCCTCTCCTGCCGTACGTTCACCAAACACCTGTGGAGAATTTCCACTCGAGAGGCTGCGGTGGCGCCGTGAGGCCTCCTCCTCCTCCTCCTCCGCTACTACCATCGCCACGTTGTTCATCGTCTCTCTCGCCCTCCCTTGGAATCAACGGCCCAAAAAACAAAGGACAAAGCACCACCGCTAAATCCAAATCGAAATATACGTATATGTAGAGAGCAACAAATCGAATCGGACAAAGAAGAGAAACTAATCACACGTTGTTCTCACTTCATCCGAGAATGAAAAGCGATCGTCTCCAAGATTGTTTGTTTCATAAAAAATGTTCGGATTCAGATTCACCATTACAAGTCCAAACACACAATACAGATTGAGATTCTCTTCTTTTCTCCCCTCTCTCTCTCTCTCTCTCTCTCTCTCTGAGTCGAAGGGGGCAAGGAGTAAAATGGAAATTTAACCGTTGTTTGGCTTCGGAGAATCAAGGCAGTGTTCTCTCTCTCCAACTTCTAAAAGCTCTGTTAACGATAATCCAAAAACATTCTCTTTCACTTTTTATATTTTACAAGGTTTTACTACAATTACCTTGGTTGTGATCCAGCGGAGTCATTCGCGATCCACACCATAGATCCTTGGATTCTGGTCGACGAGGAAGGAGAACTGTCGCGTTTGATTGGTCGGTGATGCTAAGAAAGGTGACTGCCGTGCGATTTGCGAAAATCAATTAGTCAATATGTTATTGGAGTTCTGTACACGAACCTACGTTGGAGATGACACAAAGGTTGGGTTCGTGAAATGACATCACTGTCCTCATCTCTTTTTTTATAAGACAAGGTAAACAATTTTCGTGTTTTCGCATACTTATTTTATAGGTTAATGTCTCTTCTAGAATATAATAGTTTTGCTATGTTTAATCTTAAAATTTTTAAATTGATTTTCAATGATGCATTAATTTCAAGTTATAATTAAGTCCAACTTTAATGTTTTTGTTAGGAGTTTTTTATTTTTCACAATCATTTAAAGGGTGATTATTCAATACGAACACACAAAAAATACTCAGAGATCCACTGTTACACACCCTCGGTAGTGAAACACCATATTTGTCATTCAATACCAAATCATAAACAAACACTAACGACACCTCCAAGCACCTCAAACCCCTATCATGTTGCAAAAGCATGTGACGCTAACATATTTGCCACTCGATTATGCTCCATGTACAACATGCTCCACCCTCACACTCCAATGCCTAGACAAAAATTGTCTTGCATACCTCAAACAAGCAGCTTGCCTCCCTCTCTCCCGCAGCGCGAGTCGCGCCATGTAAGAACCTTAATTCAACAACATTAAAGGTTTTTTTTCTACTCATTATCTTTGTTAGGTATTTGATTAATGAATAATAAAATAAAAATTGAACAAATACTCTAATAATAATAAGGGAATAATAATAATAATAATAATAATAATAATAATTAATAAAATAATAATAATAATAATAATAATAATAATAATAATAAAACAGAAAAAAATGATCCCACATCGAAAGTTGAAGAGAAAGAAGGAGTTAAACTCCTCTATGAAAAGAGTTCAACTGTACTCTCCATCTTTCTAAATCCTACACTCGGAGAACTCAATATAATATTAACTTTTAAATAATAATTGTGAGGCGTTTTGTAGAAAAGATTTAATTCTGCTACTGTAATAACTAAATGAAATTTTGACGTGGTGAATGCGTCATTACCAAATAAAGTCCATAAATGATGTTTTATAGGCTGTATGTTAATTCTCCAAAATGATGATAAATTCCAAAACCAGCAAGCATATGCCCATTGTTGAATGTTTGAACCATCATTGAAGCTTAAAACATGCAACCAAATGGCAGTTATATTCAGAAATGGACGAAAAAATGCCCTTAGAGAGTTGGAGGCCTACACTCAGGCCAATTTTGGTCATGTTCTTCCAAATTTTATTGTATGCAATCATTAAATTATGGGCCAGTCCAATTAGAAAGTGGTAATCATGACATAAATGTTTTATTTTTAGTATGAGTATATTAAATTTTAAAAATATTATAAGTTTAAAAATAAATTTTTACTGTCAAGTATGCTTGTTAGTATGATGACATTTATTGTTATTATTTCAAATGAAAGGTCACGAATTTGAGTCCATCCCAATTACATAATGAGAACGTGTATTGAATGAACTCGATTACAACTGGTATAGCACGGGGAATATTATACAAGAGAATCATGGGGAAAGGCTAATAATAGGGAGTCATACTGATGACTCAAAATACAGAATGCAAACTAGTCCTAATACTCTCAATCAAGCGCCATGTCTACACTTTAACTTGTAGCTTGTCTTGAGATAGAAAACTAGGACGCCAAGGCTTTGGTGTACATATCTGCAAGTTTGGATATTTTGTTGAGATGAAATTACTTAATCGCTCCAGTAGCAACTTCCATCTCGCACAAAGTGATAATCTATCTCTACATGTTTGGTTGGCAGGCATGGAAGATGGAACTTTATCTTCTCACAACAGTGATAATCGAAGATGTTCACAAATTTGTTGACCTTGTGCCAACATCATTTTTCATCCAGCTATAACATCCCATTTTCGGAACATCATTCATTCTTTATAGCTGGATGAAGATGATTCACTGCACTTTTGGTTGCATATTGAAGCTGCGACTGCTATCGAAAACAAATAAACTATCTATATAAACAAACGACTTAGATTAGGGAATAAGAGAAGATACTTTTTAAAATCCTAAAATTTCCTTTTATAGTTGACCTGCAAATAACATCTTAAGGCCAAATCAATAAAAATGTCAGTAACCAAAGACCAAATTGAGTAATTTAGTAATCGATGATCATAATTAGTGAAATTACCTCATAGTCGAGGGATCCAAAATCGATAATATTTCTCCTTTTTTAATAGACAGAACCCTTAAGTATGCCAATACATTTGAAAGGTTACATATATCGAATACCGAAATCGAATTGTTACATCTACAAATTTTATAAAAAAAATATCAAATAGCTTATTGAACTTTACTCCGAAAAGTTGTATTTAAACTAAAAAAAAATGTAATATAAATCCACTCGAACTTGTCAAAATAAGTTAAAGCCCAACAATATCGTCGTTGATAATCGATGAACCACTGACCATTAAAAAACAAAAAATGAACGTCTGATTGAGAAGACGGACCAATCTGGTCTCTCCTTCTCCACCGAAGAGACGACCAACTGATTAATCTTCTCATGTAGAAAAACGCAACCCAAATATTTTGTTTTTTATTTTTTTTACCTTTTTACGGTTCGTCGTCATACATTTTTAGTCGTTGGGAATCCTGAATGACAGGTTATTCCATGTGGACAATTCGACTATTGGGTTTAGATACACCAAAATAACAATTTAAATTTCTCAATTTTTAAAAGTTAAGATACCTAAGGTGCACTTCGAAAAAATTTAAGGACTTTCTTGACATTTTCCATTAAAAAAAATGAAAAACATCTAAAGCGTATAATAAAATGAGTTAATTCCATTTTTTTATCAAGATTTATATGTGGTCAGTCCACGTTTTAATCCGTTTTTATTAGAACATCCCATATTGGCATAGTATTATTGTAACACGACCAATTTTGGTTCTCTATCAAAAAAATTATTGAAATTTCATAAAACATACCAGTAGCATTTCTCCTCAATTATGAAATTTTTCAAAAAAAGTAAGCATAAAATATATAACGGTCACACACTTTGTATTAAAAAATTAAAAATGTCATTCTATTTAACGAAATTTCAACGATTTTATTGATAAATGGCCAAAATTATTCATATACGACAATAATCACTAGGAAAAAAAATGTTCCGATAAAAAAAAAAAGACTAAAATAACTGCACATATAATATATGACAAAAATAGAATAATCATAAAAATGTTTCAAATGCACATTTCCCTCACCACCTTACTGAAAATCAAAAGTGATCATTCCCAACAATAATTATAGTCTCCCACTACAACCCACATAGCTATAGTATATATCATCCATCTTTCAATTATACAACAAATAAGATGGGTGGCATGGTAATGACACCCAACACGTGATTGATTGATAAGCGATAAACAAAGATTTAATTTGCAAATTGCTCACTGCACGTCAATCAACATGCATCATGCATCCAGTACTTTATCTGTCATAATAAAAGTACAATATTTTAACGTACATGTACTACTACATGCATTGTTGCATCCACAACCTACTTTTATCTTAATATTGCTCTTTTCTTCTCAATCTCAACTAGACATGGTTCTGTTGCCCTACTCCATGTACTTGCAATTTTTCTTCAAGTTACAATATAGAAATGAATAACAAGTATGAAGTAGACGTAAAAAGGTTTATAGTAACGCATAATCTTCCTAAC
>VALG01010457.1:3380-61195 GCA_009835305.1 Ipomoea purpurea
AAAAAAAAACACTAATCAAGTAACTATATAAAAGAGTGAATATTAAGAGATAATAAAAAATTCAAAAAAAAAATGTTAACCTCTCCGATCCAAAGAACACAAAAGGGAAAAAAAAATCAAACAGATATAAATTATAAATACATTTTCTTTTCTTGTACGAAAATTTTCAAAAAAAAAAAGGATAATCCAGCAGAATTGATCGAGAAAGAGAAGTTGCAGTCATGAATCAGAGACTAGGAGTTCAGCCCAGATGGTATCCATATCTAAAGACGGCATTCTACTCAGCTGAAAACCTCCCTCATTCTCCGGCGCCGCCTCTTCCACCTCCCTCTTCTTCTTCTCGTCGCGTTCTCCACCGCCGGCGTGACTGGGTTTTGTGTCCACGTCACTACACTTGAACTTTCATTCACCAATGCTCACATTAGGCGGCGGAGGATCTTGATCATCTCATTATTATTAATATTATTAGCCTTCTTGGTAGCCCCCGCCGCCGTCCCTTGTGATATCGATCGCAGTTTCGCCTCCAGGAGCGCCGCCGTGTTGCCGTTCATGCAGTTATCTCTCAGCGGTGCTTCAAATCTGGGAAGTTGAGGTGCGTAGTCTCCCCGAGCATATACGCCGCCGTGTCGTACGCAAACGCGGCCTCCTCCGCGTGTCGAACGTCCCCAGCCATACCCTCGTCCGGTTCCGCGGCAGCCGTATCTCCGCACCCATTTCCCCCAATGCCTCTGCCGCACTCCCGGAACAGCTTCCCCGGCGACGCCTGCGCCGGGAAGCAAGATTTCTCCGTCGTCGTCGTCGTTCTTCTCCCCGCCGTGTGTTTCATCGGCTGAGTTCTGGTGTTGCTAAGCCAGAAATCACTGAACCCTTTGACGAGTAACTCGTCAATGTCTGATTATTCTCAGCCAGCTCTCCGCCGTTGCCGGAACTCGCCATTAATCTGCCCAAGCTGGGATACAGGAACAAAAAATTGTCCGAAACTTGTGAATGCGATGATATGATGAAGAAGAAGGCTTTTTGGACGTTTCCACCACTGAAGGCTGCTGCAAAAACAGCCCAAATTCGGGAAATTCGACCGAGATAAAGACGAAGAAGACGGAGCATTTGCAGCCGCGTTGTGTGACGGAAAGATTCAAGAAAATTCAATGGGATTCGGCCGCCGCCTGATCGGAAAAACTCAGGCCGCCGTGATGAGTAAACGTCGAACGCGTGTGATCGTGTTCATTCATCGCCACCTGATCTGATATCGTCGCGAAATCGGAGAAATTATTATTGGAAGCGTCATCTGCTGAGGAGTTGGAGTCTGAACTCGAAACGAAACGCTCCGGCGACGAATATGCGGTCTCATTCGGACTGCAAAAGACGCCGCCGGAACTCGCCGCGAAAAATGGTGATCCTGAGGCTGCCATTTCTTTAGAACAAGCTGGGATTTCTTTCTGCATGAAGGGTTTTTCTAGATTTTGAGTAATCGATTTCTCTGAGGTTTTGATGATAGAATATATATATGATGGGAGATCGGCAGTGATGATGCAGAAAATGCATGCACTATATATGGTATATATATATATATATATATATATATATTTAGCCTCATATATACTATACCTCCCCACAAATATAATACATATGTGGTCCGAGTAAGAAAAATTGTAATTTAAATAAAGTCTTTGAATTTTAATTTCATGAATGAAGTAATAATTTTTTTAGTTTACCAGAAAAATCCACATTATTATTTAAAAGTGTGTACATAAATTTTCAATCATTATGAGGTAAATTATGCTTTTATTTTTTTGAGTATACTTTAAAGATTTACACCGTCAAATAGAGTGACTAATCTCATCCCTAAATTATAAATATCTCTAATAGATGAGATACTGCCTTAGAATTTTAGACAAATCATATAATACTATGGAGTATAAGTATTAATAAATGTTTATTTTTAGTGTACAATTCAATTTTTATTTATAAATGTTACATTTCATTAATTTTTATAATTACCAAAAAGAGTTTAATTTCAGAAATGGTTAATTGATTATTGACATTTATCAATTTTTATCATTAACTTTAAGACATTTATCAATTTTCATCATCAGCTTTCAATTCATCATAAATGGTCCATTGACTATTGACTTAAAAAAAAAAAAAATTGGTCTTCTAGCTAGTTAATATCAGTCATTTAGTATATTAAAATTAAAGATGATAATGTAAAAATTGGTTTGTTGTTGAGATGAACAAATTGAGTTCATAAATTTAATACATTGAGTTCATCATTAGTGAATAGTGAGAATATGAAGAACCAAAATTATTATCCTTAAAGTTAAAGTTATCGTTTACTAAATGTATTTTATCTGAATGACTATATTGAGACAAAATCAATAGTTAAAAAACCATTTATGGTCAAATTTAAAAGTCAATGATGAAAATTGATAAAAGTTAAGGAATAATAGTTAAGAGATCATTTATGGTCAAATTGAAGTCAAGAATTAAAATTGGTAAATATCATTAATCAATGGCACCATTTTTGGAATTAACCCTATACTAAAAATAAACATGCAATACATGAAAAATAAACGTGTAATACACTAAAATAGATATTTAGAATACTAAAAATGAACATTTATATCAGTGGCCTATGCATGGTATAAGGATTACCACTCCACTATAATATATACGAGTAATATGTTTATGGAGAGTACTTGTGTTCGAAGTAATATTAGTTTAATTTAAAATTAGTGAGAGGTAAAATAACTGCGAAATATCTAAATGTCTTCTTTTTAAAATAAAAAAATCCATTGTTATATGCGATTGAATGTTGAGAGTTGGATTTTGTAGTCCAGTGATACCAAATTATTCTTTTATATAAGAGGTTGTGGTTTAGTACGTGATAACAAATTACTTTTCTATATAAAAGGTTGTGAGTTTGAGGTTAGTGAAATTATTTTTTCTTCTCATCAATCAGAACATCACCAACGATAATTGGTCCAATAAATAAGAAAACTCGTCAGTCTTCACTCTTAATTAAAGAAATGAAAAGAGCATAATGATGGCTTAAGTTCTTGACTCTTCCAAACAGCTTTCGTGCTTCCCATTCTCAACAACATCATCTCGTCACAACCAATCAAAATGTGACAACATATTATTCTTGTCGTTCTGTCTGTAGGGGTTAACTAATATAAATTACCTGAATGCATGTTAGTTAGTTATTCTTTCTTGAGAGTGAGTGCATTAAGATTAAGCAACCTTGCTCACAAAAGGCCCCGTTTAATAAGATAGTGGAGGAGTAAAGCAGATGATTTAATGACATTTTAGTTGAGAATATCAATGTTTCCTCTGGTCCGATTGAATATTTAGAGGATGTAAATTAGGGTGACTCAGTCAATGACTGAGCAGACAGGGTCAAATGCTGGTGATCCCAAGGGATCTGTTCACATTGGGTATATAATCCCCACACTGTCGCTGCCCACACAGGGTCAAATGCCGGTGCGTCTAAGGGATCTGTTCACATTAGGCATAATTCCCACACTGTCACAAGGTCAAATGCCGGTGCGCGCAAGGGATCTGCTCACATTGGGCATAATCTCCCACACGGTGGCTGTTCACTTTGACATAATTCTCATACTGTCGCTATCGAGGTTCGAGCATTGATCTCTTCTCCAAATACTGCATACTGAACCAGTGAATTAAGTCCGTGCGAACAATATTGTGTGTAATTCTAACACCATAGGATGATTGTCAAGCTTCAATAATGCGTCCTTATTCATAATTTATTATGTACTTGAGTACTAATTGAACTACTCGTGCAGACAAGATCAAGCAGCCTCATCAAACCCTAGCTAGCTTAGCTTTAATTTACTTTACTGGCATTATTCTTGGATTGGTTTGTTTAAGGCCGATGATCCATGTGGTTTTCTCAAACAATCACATGATCTTTTTCCCCTTTTCTACTTTCTCACATGTTATCAAACTGTTTCAAATCATAGTTTAACTACATCTATTAAATAATTAATTAATATTCATATTATATTGTATTCTTCTTCTCCCTAAATTGGTTTAATAATTGCCCCATTAATTTGACTCTTTTGAGTCTAATTAAGATTATGACCATCCATAATCATTTGGCAACTTTCCAGGTGTTTGCAGCTGCCTAAACCTGCCTTAGCTTATCGATCTTTTGCTATTATAATATTCAGATTATTGGGAGTTTTACAACAACACTAATAGTATCAACTCATACTTGACATGCCCTAAAAGAGGTAACCGTGTAAGTAAAACATGATTTTTATATTAAAAAAATTACAAATTTAATTCTTTTCAACACTCTCTCAATCGAACCCGTCATATACATATATATATATAATATATATTATATATATATATATATATATATATATATATATATATATATATATATATATATATTATATATATATGTGTATGCAGTCTCAAGTGAGATATATGATTTTACATTTTAGCAAAAGTATATATACTTTTATATGAGCCTAGTCAACAAGTATACTATTTTGAGTATTTTCATTATAATTATTACAATTTTTTTTTAATATCTTCAAGCAACAAGTAATACTTTTTGATGAAAATATAATATTTGTTGACTGTATAAAGTATTACATTTTCGAGATTCTGTCTCACGCCGTTCTTATATATGATCTTGTTCATATGAAGTAGTTGAAAAGGAAAGGAGAAATGCACCTAGTTCGTTTCTTCTAAAATTCTCTTCCCCGTGGCCTCCCTGCAACACAATACTAGGGTAAAAGACACTAAAGTCTTCCCTTAAAACATATAGAATAAAAAATACGAAAAATGCTGCAATGCCGATCAATACTAATACAATTCACATTTGGTACAAATATATATGATTTTGGTTGTAATAGGTACCGTCAACTCTTGTTCTTACGATACGTATTCATACAATTCAAAAAATCAATGTCGACACCTTAAAATTCCAAAATTATTATTATTATTATTATGAATATAAGTAGAGTTTGCTTGAGAAGAAAGAGGAAATAATGTGTTGTGTTTTGTAGATCTATAAAAAAGAACTAAAGAATATATATGGTATAGGTAGAAGTGTGGGTAGGGAGTAATACCTTATTTGGCCTGTTCTTTGGAATCTGTAGTCTTATAAGTATGTCTTTTGAGAATAGTTTTAAGGCACTTTACCACACTTTTCAAAACACAACAAACTTTTAACGACTACACAACACCATAACGAGTCAATTCAACCGGCCCAAACATCATTGCAACGCTCTTCATTTTTTATTTTTTTTTTAATTGGCATATCATTCATTTAATTAATTATATATATATTAACTGCCTCCTTGTTAAGAATTTTCGTTTAGTTAGCATTCATGTTTGCACGCACACTAAGGTGAAATATAATGACTAATAATGTGGGGATCGGATGGACAACCTCAGTTAAGTTAATAAAGATGTTGACTTATATAAGTTATATAACACAAAGTGTTCTAAAAATTCTTTCCAAGGCTGAATCCCAACCCTAAGGGCCTAGACCATTGCTTACTGCACACAAGGAGCCCCTCACTTTGAGAGGTAGCTCCCACACTGCCACTGGTGAGACTCGATCTCTCGTCATTCTTTCAACTTTTCACCTCTATGACCAGTTGAGCTGCACATGTGGGTACAAAGTTCTAAATTCGACTTCCAATAAGAGCAACAATGCATTGACCTTCTTGGTTCGAACATGTCAGTTATGGACAACTTGGGTTAATTTATATGTAGTTCTTTACCAGCTAAGTCGTCAGATGAAGTTTATCCAATATTCGAGTAGTGCGTGATTGATGTATATGGTGGTGGTTTTTTTTTTTTTTTTTTTTTTGATGACTAGGATGATTGAACTATATGCATGAATTAGTTAGCATTTTTGAAGGAGTAGCACATGGTAATGACAAAACCCTACTTGTAACTAAACCTTTTACTTTAGATACATTATTATTACTACGTTATTTTATTGATGATAATTAGAAGTGAACAAATTAATAAATAGTAACTAAGCTAGCTAACCATGAGGCCATGTTTATTTAAAGTTGCTTTTCCCCTTTTTTAGGTTTCTCTTTCCTTACCAAACATGGGTTTCTTTATTCTTTGCTGCATTATTTGGACCTCTAAACACATCAATTCAATGGCAAACCATTTTGATTTATAAACAATTCATAATCATTACCCGAAAGTGTAATCGACTCAAAATAAAAAGACCAACAGACAACTTTAATCTTACTGAGATTATTTAAAATTGAAACCTTATAATTACTAAGTCTTTTACCAATTTGCCTGAGATATGGTTGGCCTCAATTCAATACCATATATACCATAATAAACAACATCCTCTCTTTTTAGCACTATTCTCACCATTGTAGACTAAATCGAAGATTTAGTCTGAATTGCACCGACAGAGTTTAACTCTTAGAGAAAGTTAACGCAAAATTTTGACTTTATAGTTATATTAATAATTAGTTTAACACTATTCCAACTATTGACGACTAAATTATTACTAACTTTTGGTATTTGTTAAAATAAATAAAAACCAAATATTATATGGAGAGTCGTCATGTTCATGTGGAGGTTGTGGAAGTTGCTTAGCTTGACCATCCAAAACAGTGAGATGATCATAAATCATGTGCCCATCAAAAACAAAAAAAAAAAAACAAAAACACAAAATAAAATAAAAAATAAATTAGGCAAAAACAAAAGACAAATCATATAATTACCCTCTCTCAACTCGTCACTCCCATCAGAGAAGATAATGATGATTAATTACTTACAAGCCAATTAACTTATGAGTGTATATAAAAACTCCAACTTGTTCAATTAATACCTATTATATAAAATCTATTATATAAAGTATAAATGTGATCTAAAGAGATTAAACACTGATCTTAAACTAGTTATAGACATACTCAAACTCAATCAATACCCATCAATTAGTTAAACTTTTCTTTGTGTATTTAATCATGTAAATGAATCCAAAGATCGAGATTAAAATTAAACTAATTCTGATCCAATGATCAAGTAAATTAAGTCTATACGGGCGAAATGACCCTGGTTTTTTAACTCGTGTATTCGTGGTTGTAAATTTCTTGTTAATTAATTATTAAAAGCATTTTTTTAATTTATTGTCACTGGCCTATTGATCGATCTAATAGTTAGACCAAGATTTTAAGAATACTTAGTGTATATATATAATTTAGTTGACTCGAATTTTTTTTAGGATTTGTAGTTATTGGTCAATAATTGATTTGGTAAAAAGATTTTTTTTAAAAAAAAAAAATAAGTGTAAAAATGTGTACACATTTTTAGTTTATCAATTATGTAATTATTGTGGTTTTAATCGTAGTTGTGCAGTTCGTGTATGGAGAGACCAACTAACAGATCTACGTCTACATTCATCCTTTTCAATTAATTATATTATTAGAGAATATATTCTGCAGTTTTGGCATCGTCTGCAAGCTTATGCTCGTGTGTGTATGTTGTGTGGTAATGTGTCTAGGCTTTATGTAATATGTGCATGCATCAATCATCAACAGGTCATAATTTTTATTTTATTTTCAAAACATTTTCAAATCATAATATAAATACAAAAATAAACGTCTTGAGATTATTGGTACTTACACTATTAAAGAGTAAATGTTAAACTAAAGATTTTTTTCACCTATTGACATATTATATTATTTTTGAATGAGATTTTATTTTGGTTTAGTATCTATTACTGCTCTTCTCACTGAGAGAACACATCATATATATTGGTCGAGAAAAATTTCGAGTGTAAAGTAGTGTGTTGCAAATATCTTCTTATACATTATACATATAGACGATATTATTACAAATGGGCTTTATAATAATTTTGTTGACATGAAATAATATAAGTAACTAATTATAGTTCTCAAAAATAATAAATGTTTACTATTTGGAATATGTGTGTGCGCGCGCACGTGTGCGTATACTTGACCTCTGATCCTTATGTAAAGTAATGAGTCACATCAAATTCATTAATGTGAAGGGTTTTAGTGAGAAAAAAAAAATGTGATTAATTTTATCATTATTGTAATTACACAAATATAACCAATTTTTCGTTAACTTTCAACTTTTAATCATCTTATTAGATGAACATTAGATTAGTCCGCCACGTCTCGGAAGAAGCTTAATCTACTAATTTTCTATAAATGATTGAGATTTATATATACGCATTTTTGTTATATGAAAAATCATGTTCTCATTTGATCTGTCCCGCCCCATATATATATTAATATATAATAATATATATATATATATTGATATTTGACTGTATATATATTAAAGTATAGTATATATATATATATATTATGGGTGATTATATTCGCATAAATAGTTGGCTAAATGGATAATAGTATGTAAGTTATACTTAGAGAAAACAGCCAATGGTGAGATAGAATCTTATCTTGTCCGTGAAAACTAAGTTGTACTTGCCCATCTCCTCATGAACACGCCATCATGTCTTCCACCATTTCATTAAACAACGCTACAAACATCATCAACTAGTGCACTTTATCATTATTTTTATCAAATAATTAATTTTAAGCTTATTAAATTACCTATATATAAATTAATTAAGCATCATTTGACTTGGATTCATTAACCTTTTTTTTTTTTTTTTTTTGTATATTCCACATAAATAAATGTTTCAAAATTATGGGAAAATGTGGACCACAACCATGTTTGCTTCTTTCTTTAGAAAAAAAAAAGTTATTATTTTCCATCTTTTTGCATCAATTAGCCAAAATTGAGAATTTGAATATGCTGTGACCATATTCAAAAAAAAAAAAAAGAATATGCTGTGACCTTTAAGTTCACAGCATTCACCTTAGCCGACAGCTGTTGAAAGGCACCCAAATCTAAGGAAGAACAAAAAAAATATTGGTTCAGTATGCAGTATTTGAGAGAAGAGTCAAAGGTTCAAACCTTAGCGGCGACAGTGTGTAAATTATGTCCAAAGTGGAGGCATGCACCAGCATTTGGTCATGTCTACTGAGTCATTGAGTTACCGTGATTTACATTCTCCCAAATATTCGGTCGGACTGGGGTTGGGGATTCAACCTTTTTAGGAGAAGAAGCGGAAATCATCTCTTACTTTAAACAAATCTTAACAAGATCGAGAACCAATGATAGATGCCAAAGTCTAAGATGAGATTTTGTCCCAAAAACCAATCCAATAGATGATAAAACTTCTCGGTAACGTATGTGCATTTTTAACTGACTTGATTTGAGTCTCGTTAGCGAATGTGTAAAAACTTTAAATATCTTAGGAAAATGAATTAAATATATGTGATTTTATTTGGATTTACACCTCAACTCTATCTAAAGACCTCACTGCTCTTGCGTTAGAGACTTGGTGAATGAAGTAAATCACAGGATGTGCATTAATTAACCCACATGCCTCCAAATATGTGTACATTAATGCCTACAATAATGTCATTTCATACCTTTCTTAATCTTTGGTAGGAATGGAGTTAATAAGCTTAATTATGCGATTAGCCTAATGGCAAAAAGAGAACCAATAGCATGTTACCTAGTGTCATAAACCTACTTATACTGTCACTGTAATGGTAAGTGGGAGGCCTAACTTTAACATATGATCTATCACTTAATTAGAACCATAACTTTATATTACTATTATCTAATAGCACTAGGGCCCAAGCCTTCAACCTTAAAATCCACAAATTATATATATATATATATATTATATATATATATATATATAGTATATATATATATATATATATATATATATATATATATATATTATATATATATATATATATATATATATATATATATAAGAAAAAAAAACTTACATGCACAACAATAACATACTTTTGATTTATAGGGATCCTGTAGCCAACCAATTTAGGTTGTTCAGAGTTAATTAGCTCAAATCAAGAAGGCTGATATGAAATGTCAAACTTAAAAATTTGTGATTACCAAGCTAACGATTGTCCAACCAACTTGTTTGAGAGTTGTTCTCATGTATGAAATAAACTTTTAACTATGAAAGAAATACCAAGTTTAATGTTTTCTATACATAGTTATCATACTTATATTAAATTTTGTTGTGGAGTTATCATGTGCACACATTTGAGTAGTCTTGGCTGAATTTCCTTCTTCATTCAAAAGAAATTGTTTAATTTTTTCACAATAATATCTTTGATTTTATTGCTCTTTATCAAACATGTAAAGAACCTATACTAGTATTTTGTGCATACCAACTTAGTTAAAAATGAAGAAAAAAAAAAGTGACATGTAATTATTAAATACCCAAAACAATAAAAGTTCACTAAAAAAGACATTTTTAACTTTATTAATTAAATAATATTGTGGACTAACTAGCCAATGGAACAGTTACACATGTCGCAATCTTATGACTCATGAATGGACCATCAATCAATTTTTTTTACACTGATGATAGCTTTAATTTGGTGTGATTAAGGACCACAAATACAAAAATGAACTATTCGACAAAGAATAATGAATCTTAAAAACAGATGATGAGCTAGCTAGGTGCCTAATATATACACAATGTTCAATTCATTATATTCCTCATCAACATGCCAAAACCTAGGATAAGGTTTTTTAGTGCAGCATGCAATTGCTCCTCCATAACCACCAATAAATGTTTTTTTAACGAAAATTAAAGATGAATTTTAAAATAATGTGATATACAATCCCACATTAACTATACAAAAGATTGAAATACGATATTTAAATTTGAACGGTTCTAATATTCTCATATCATTGGTGTCCTCGTTAAGAATTCGTTCGTGACGGGACATGACTGCATATAGAAAGAAAGTTGTTCAAAGTAAGAGTTGTTCGCTCATCTGGTGTTGTATATTTGCGCCGCACCCAAAAAAAAAAAAAAATTATTATCACTATAAAAAATTTTGGGTGATTAATTATAAGGAAAGTAATTAATGAGAAAGAATAATGGTTATTAAATTAAAAATGAAGTATGATGCTCTAAGTGGAAATGTCAGCTTTTTTCCTTATTTGGCAAAAACAATGTTTGTGGCAGACAATCAAGAATTGAAGCTTCTACTTAGGCGCAACTAACATGTTCAAATGAAATAATGTGTGGTCGTTATAACTCCCGCACCCAATGAATTTTAACTAAATAGTTAGAAACCCAAAAAAAAAAAAAAAAAAAAAAAAAAAAAAAAAAAAAAAAAAAGAATATGATTATAAGAAGTAAATCAATTTAGAAAAATACATCTAAATTATAATTTAAATCTTATTTATAAACTTTTATTACATCAATGAGTAAGTGACGATATCAAAACTCCATAGCCACAGGGTTTTCTGAAGCCATGAATATGTACAAACACAAAGAGGATTTTTACTTAAAACTAAAAAATATGTAATTTATAAGTAAACTACCTAATATATATATATATATATTATATTTTATATCTATATATATTATACTATATTTATATATACATACTAGTATACTATATATATATATATAGGTATGTATATATATATAATTCCAACCTGCTCTTTAAATTTTTGATGTAATATGAACAGTAATCAATCACATTAAGGGTGTATTTAGAAACTTGGAAAGTACTTTTAAAATTTGATATCTTGAAAATGACTCATTTTTTTGAAAATAAAAAAATAACAAAAATTTGTGTTTGGTAAAAAGTTAAGAAATTGCATTTGTTGTTAGTTGTTTGCTTCATTTTTCTGAAAATGAAAATATTTGGGTATATATGCCAAGGCAATAATTTTTCGCGTCGGGGCACTGAGCCCAAGGAAATATAGACAAGTCGTTATATGCTCGATGCGAAAGGCAATATTGTTGAGAATCAAACACTAGACTCAGGGACTGTGGTAAGAGCCCTAGACCACCCAACCAGAAAGGTCTCTGTGTTATGTCATGTCCTAAGCAGACCATCCCCCTCCTTTTATAATTGGCATACCCCTCACATGCACCGTCCACATGTACGCCATCCGTGCAAGTCAATCTCCACCAACCACATGTCCTGCATCGTCGCCCTACCACCCCCCACTGCCTAACACACCCCCGGCCACATCCCCACAACACCCGGGGCCCGACCATGGAACCGGGATGCAGCAGGGTGCACCCGGGTCGCCACACCTGCCGTGTCCATGCTCGCCGTCACCTGGCCGACGGCAGGCAACGCTTTCGTTGTGTCATGAACGCAATCGCCCCACCGGCGAGCGAGGCACGCCGGGTGCCTCAGTCGTCGGAAGTCGTTGCATCACCCGGCACCCAATGGCCGTTGAGTGCCTGTGGCCACCCCCATTCCGGACCTCCTCTGCGAGCCAGCCCATGCCAGTAGTGGCCCAATCCCAATCCCAATACCCCCATCAATAATAATAGGAATTAAGGGTCAAATAGGTCATCGAACTGCACACAATAATGCAATTAGGCACTGAACTAAAAAAAAAAAAAAAAAATCAACAATTGGGTCCTTAAACTAACCAATTTCAAACAATTCTTTCAATTTGTAGGTTTCCAACATGTCATCCTCCCAAATTACGGAGTAATTACTTTTAAAAAAATAAATTTAAAAATTAATTATTTAAATTTATAATAAAAAAAAAAAAAGATTCCCGCCGGAGACGAAGAGTTTCTAATACTATTGTTTAACACCCATACTTATACTGTTATACATATGAACTAATATTTGGTGTACAAACAGTGTATAATAACTACTAAAGCACATTATTCACTTCATTAAAAAGTGGGAGTTAAACAAGAGATTGATCCACTTTAACTTGAGTTGACATTTTAATAAAGATTTAATCAACACCTAAAATTATCTATTACACTATTGAACTTGGATTTTGACATTATTCTTAATTTTCTAAACTCCAAATGAACATTGCACTGGTTTAAAAGAATGGTTTCAAATGGGCCAATGTTGAGTTCACCCTCCTCCAAAAGCCCCCACATAGGCATTGTTTTGCCTTTAGTATAACCCAAATTATAGTGTGGGAGGGTCAATCAATCATGAGTATATGGACCTATGTTGATATGTCCCTATAATTAATATATATGTATTTTCATTTAACAGATTATATACATGTTGCAATTAACATATTATGTACTTTCAATTTATTTACAATACATAATATGTTACTGAATGTACATAATATGTTGACTGCAAATGCAAATGCAAAATACATAATCTAAACGGACTCACAATGTCCATAATGTTGTAATTTCATTTATTTTCTCAAAAAAAAAAAAAATAATAATAATAATAATTTAATCCTCCAATTTTTGCAAGGTTTTTGAAGACTGTTGGCATGTTTTGATGTTTTCTACATTTACACTAAAATTTGTTGTATTTAGAAATCGCAGCTTAGTTCTCTGCTCAGGCAAAATGTTTGCAAAATATCAGTGTTCAAAGTTCAAACCATGTGTACAAATCTTCACTTGGGCAAATCCAACTAATCAAAGACAAATGTAAAAGGACCATATCCAAAAGACAAATGTAAAAGGAGTACAAGGATTACACGGAATTAGCAGATGGAGAAAGTTGACGAGATAACAGGCCCTCTAACACCGAACAAGTTTTACTTCTTCGTTTCTTTATTCCCAGTGCTGCTACCCCCTGCAGCTTGTCCTGCTTTCTTCGCAGTCTTTTCTTGAAGAGCTTTTGCATCCCTAAAATTGAACAAACAAACAAAAAATGTTAATGCCTACAGGCATCGAGACATCGAGTATCAAGTTCAGCAGCCTGACAGCATAGACCACAATATACATATACAGGTTCTGAGAGAATGGTTATTTGTAAGCTGGATTAATGATAAAAATAAATTTCTGAACGCCTATGTTCAAATAGTATACATTGGTCCATAAAGCACAAATGAATCCCACAATGAGGGAACACTCAAAATGCTCTCTACACTTATCGTCAAAAGCAACCTTGGATTGTTGATAATACACATATGTCACCAAATATATATATCTTAAATGTCCATAAACTTGATCTCCAAATCATCAGACTGATAAGAATAACAATTCATAAGGGTTAAATTAACTGTTTCATGTAATTGAAGCATGTGCTCCACCATCTCAACTAAAAGCCTACCTCACGTGTGAGGAGCAACACGACCTTTGGCCTGCTCTGATACCAAATTGAAGCATGTGCTCCATTTCAATTAAAAGTCTATGCTGATAGTTGGATTGCACATTTACACTTATATGTATTATATGCTCAACAGTATAAATATAAATTTAAAAATATATATATATATATATATATATATATATATATACAGAATGAGGAAATGTTCAATACCCTTTCAAAAGAGAACATGTAATACCAAATGTCAAAAAAAGTAGTGTAAATAACTTCAAGTTCACTCGCTCATTATTAATACTCTAACTGGATCACTATAAAGAATTACTCCATATAAACTATTGCGGGCACAAAAAATACTTAAATTTTTCTTGCCACGTATCAAGAATTCAAGATTGCATTCCTTAATTCTTACTCTCAGTCTCACCTAACAGAAATCACGTCATCCATAAGAAGGAAGATTTTAGAACTTCCAAATGCTTATGTTTAAGTGAGAGTTTGTCACTATGATACAAAAACTAATCACACCATCAGTAAACTTACACAAAACTCTTCGAGTATTCCCATAATGTTGCAATAAATAATCTATAGATCTTCAAGTCACTGTAATAAGGAGTAGGCTAATGAAGAACTAACAATTGTTTCAAAAAAATTGAATAAATAACAACTTCCCCTTCCTCTCTACTCTAAAAGCTGCCATTTCCAATTTCTGCACTTTAATCACAAATACCCAAAATTACTAATCACTTCTGTTCCTACAAAGCTAATTATCTGAAATTGATATAAAATCCAGCTCCTGAAGATTCTATGAACTAAAGGTGATCCTAGTTTACATACAACATATAGAAGAAACACCATCCATAACTCAAAATTAATAAAACAACGAATAAACCCTTCAAACGAGATCTCAATCCACACAGAGGAGGCAAAACAAATTCCAAATACCGAATCTTACAGAAATCAAGTTCGATTCTACGAAACAGAAATAGATCGGAAAATCAATAAAATCAAATACCTTTCACGGCGCTGTTCTGGAGTCAGACCATCATCCTTGCCTTTAACCTTGCCGCCCTTCCCCGTCCTAGCCTGAGCTCTTTCCCTGTCTTTCTCCCTCTGGTTTCCGCGTTCGATTGGGTCAAGGAATATACAAACACATACGTTAAATTCCCCATAATCTATAAACAATCATCGAAATTACATCATAAATAAAAAAATTTAAAAAAAAAAAACAACAAATCAACAAAAAAAATTAACAATTAGGTTGTGGAAAAGGATATGAGTCATTGTTGATCACCCAAGAAAAAAGTCTCCGGAGGAAGAGAATCTGTACAGCGACGATTTGAGAAAATACGCAGAGGGATTCCTGATATAGATATATAGGAGGTGGCCGGGAATTTAAAAGTAGTACGGAGTAAAACATTAAATTGTCGGTTTGACTTTTGGTGGTGACTCATTGAGGACCGTAGATCGATGGGAGGGAATGGGAATTTATGGTTATCGACGATCGTGATCAATCGTGCCTTCTTCATCTGTTTTTTTCCATTTGTATTACTTTTTTTATCGTCTGGAAATTTGTATGAAAAAAGACATTACGATTCGTTTCAGTAAATAGAAAGAAGCAGAATTTGTTATATGTGGACACATTTTTATACAAGTGTATGTGATATTATTTGATTAATTAATTTTTTACACACTTTTTAATTTTTAATTAATATTAACATTTTAATTTTTTTGTAAAAAAATAGTTTAAAATGACATCTTAAGTTATTATTTTTAGTGTGTTTGGTTCATATAATAAATGTTAAGAAAAATATTATTTCACGGGAAATGGAATAGACAAGGAATATAACATGATTTGTATTATATTGTTTGGTAATGAATAGTCTTTAAGAATGTCATTTCGGGTTTGGTTAGTTTAATCGTTTGAATATATGTTTAAAAGGCGTAAATATCTCTATATAAAATATATAATGATAGTAATAATCATGATGTGTAAGTTATCAAACAAAATATCTTACTCTATATAATAGCAAAATGTTTTTGCCATGTCATTTTTCCCGCCTAAATGAAATGGCATCATTCCATGGTATAACCTTAATTGCTAGATTAATTGTAGATTTTTTTTTCTCTCGAAAGGAGGGGGATACCCAAAACCGACACATCAATCTACTCTACGGGCATACTCGGCCCGATGGACTCTCCGCGTGTAAGTTGCACCAATCTTGTCCAGGATGATTAACTCCATGAGATGACTCGAGGTGCGTCATAGGTACGAAGGCCGTGCCAGTCACCATCTCCCATTGCCGCTAGAGTGTCTGCAACGCGATTTTGCTCCCTGAAAACGTGCGTGTATCTTACTTCCAGAAGATCAGAAGCTTCCCGTACGCATAACCGTCCAATGTTGTGATTTTGATGTGTCCATCTTCTTCCGTACGTAAGGATTCCACCAAAGTTTTAGAGTCGCTCTCGACGATAACTCTCGTGGCGCCATAAGTTTTCGCCATTCGAAGACCCTGCACCACCCCCCACGCTTCTGCAGCTTCGACGGAACACCTGCCAATCGTGGACGAGAAGCCTTACACCAGTCTCCGTTTTCATCTCGGAGGACTCCGCCACAACTTGCAGTTCCCGAAGATTTGACACTTCCATCCACGTTCAGCTTCAGCCATCCCGCTTCTGGCTTTTTCCACGAAATGCTTACATCTACAAAGCTGTTTCGGCCTTGTAACTTTGCCTGTTTCTTTTTAAAAGCTCCAAGAATCTCATGATCATATTGTTTGAGCAAAGCTGTCTTGTGATCCCCCGCAGTGTTTCGTTCGTTGAAGACTTCGTCGTTTCGCCATCTCCAAATCCACCAGAGTCTCATGCTGAACTTCTCAGGCCAGTCCTCCGGGAAGCCATCATTCGCATTTCCTGCGATGTTTGCTGTTAGCCAGTCCTCCCAGCTCAAATAGCGAAGATTTTCTCTACACGCCAAGCATAGAAGATTCCAAATTGGTCTAGCAGCCTCACATTCCTGAACAAATGATTCAAATCCTCCTGGTTACCTGCACAACGAAAACAAGCTTCATTAGTCGTAAGGTGGCGTCTTGCCCGTTCCATATTTGTTAATATTTTCCCGTGTCGCACTAGCCAGACGAAGACAGAGATCTTAGCCGGCACCCTCAAGGACCAGATTGCTCTCCACATGCGATCAGAACACCCGACATGAGACGGATCCAGCACTGCATAAGCTGAGCGGCACCGAGAAACCGGCCACGAGGGCCGGCTCCCAACCCCACTCGTTCAATTTACACCTGTTCCTGTTAATACCATACCTGCGAATATGTAGCTCTTCCCGCGGGAGGGGAATGTTCGAGGATTCCCATTTCCCATCCCTGTCGGTTTGGTCCAGTAATCCCCAACGTATAGCGTATAAATCTGAAGGCTCAGAGGGGAAAGCAGTTTGTCGTATATTAGAGGTAAAATGGTCAGCCACTTATTCCCACAAAACCTGGTTGACTTACCGTCCTGAGCAATTCGCATAGCACGGTCCCTCCAGAATGTTATTAGCACCCACATACACGCCAGACATTCGAAATGTTCCGAGACTCATATTGCTCCTCGTGGCTCACCCTACCCTATGGTTGTACTTGTGTGGCCAGCGTTCTTGCAAAGGGCTGTTGATTCGTTCGATACCTCCAGCACAACTTGAATCATACAAAAGCGCAGATTCATTTCATGTAGCTTTCTCAGCCAAGACCTCCATTTGTTTTTCCCGCAGTAGCCAGCTTCCCAATTGACTAAACTCAATGTTTCATCCCCCTGTCTGGTCATTGCTGCCCCGCATATAAAAACTCTGTCCTTTCTCATATTTCGGCACAGACGCCTTTTGGAAGCGATCCGCCGTCTGGCATGGTATATACCGAATTGCATTTCAAAACTGATTTGGCCAAGGGTAATTCTTCCCGCTATTAAGATAACGTTTTAGCTTCTCCACCTTCTAGTTGCTAGCAATTCTATCAAACAGGCTGCATACGTGTTGCAGGGTGACCCTACCATTGGGGAAGGGAGGGATTACACCTAAATAACGCGCCCAAGTGCTTTGTTTCCCTGATACCTAACTTGTCGTCAATCTTGGATGCCAAATTCTGACGGTGTATTCTTGGAAAAGTGAACCTTGAGGACTTATTAAGGCTTGATTTTCTGTCATGACAACTCTGCCAAAAAGAGTCCAAGCAGTTTTGAACAATTCTAACTTGATCTTCCGAGCCTCGGTAAATAGAACCATGTCATCAGCAAAACAAAGGTGGGACAGGACTGGTCCTTCTGGGGCCAGTTGAATTCCTTTCCAGTTTCGTTTGTTCACTTCTGTTAGAATTAAATGACTGAGCCGCTCTATACATAGCACAAAGAGAGCTGGGGACATGGCATCACCTTGCCTTACGCCTCTTGTTGGTGTAAATTGATCGAGGCACTCACCATTCCAAATAACTGCAAGCTTAGAAGTAGAAACACAAGTCATAATGATATCTACCCACAAGGAGTTAAAACCAACGTGTACCAGGGTATCGTGGATGAAGTCCCATGAAAGTCTGTCATATGCTTTCTCCAGATCCAATTTTATAGCCATGAACCCCTTCTTGCCACGGGCTTCCCTCATTGAATGCATGATTTCCTGGTACACAATAATATTGTCTGAAATTTGTCTGCCTGGGACAAACGAGCTTTGGTGTGGTCCGATCACCTGTGGCAAAATACTTTTCAACCGATTAGTGATTGTTTTAGTTAAAATCTTGTAACTTACATTGCATAGGCTAATTGGCCGGAACTGCTTGATCGTTTCAGGACCCCGGACTTTTGGAATAAGTGCTACCAGGGTGTCATTAAGACCTTCAGGAAGTCTACCGGTGCTAATTGCCTCCCTGACCAACGTAAAGATGCTTTCTCCAGTTATGTCCCACATGTGCTGGTAGAAACCCGCTGGAAGGCCATCAGGGCCGGGCTTTGAAGGGTTTCATGTCGAACACTGCCTGTTGGACTTCCTCCTTCGTGACTGGTCTATTAAAAACCCTCCAAACCGTGTGCCTGAGTCTTGGGAAGTCCACCTCATTGCTTGGCCAGTCTTGGCTTGACGCAGACCCGGTAAACAGATTCATAAAAAAATTCCTGACGTGAGCCCGGGAGATTAGGTCCTTCCGGAATCCAATTTCCATCTTCATCCCTCAGCCCGGGTACCGTTATGCGGGACTTCCGGATTGTAGCGGACGCGTGATAAAAAGCGGTGTTCCTGTCCCCTGATGTTATCCAGTCCTCTCTCGATCGTTGGAACCACAAAAGCTCTTCCTGATATAATGTATTTTCTAACTCACTTCTTAGTTTCTTTTCCAAACTTCTCAAACCATTATGGAACTTACTGGTTTGAATTTTCTGGATCCTCTAATTCTGGCCAAAAGGTCTTTCTTTCGTCTAAAAATATTTCCAAAAACCTCTTTGTTCCAAATATTAAGATCATGCGCCACCTTCTGAACGTTCAAAGTCATGCCGGCCCCGGTATCCCAGGTTCGTTGCACTAAAGCTGTCACGTCCTGATTCGTGAGCCAAGCAGCCTGAAATTGAAAACGCATAGGGTTAGTACTGGTATCCTTACGGCCTCCGCGTAGGCTTACCAGTAAAGGGGCGTGATCCGAAGCCACCCTCGGTAGGTGCTCCACCGAAGCATCCGGGAATCTGACACGCCATTCTACGTTGCACAGAGCGCGGTCTAGCCGGGCTCCTTTAATGAGATCCGTCGACCCATCTTTAACCCAGGTCATCTTTGGTCCCGAAAAGCCCAGGTCAATAAGGCCTTCATCCTGTATCCAAGTAGCAAAATCTGCACTCCTTTGCGATGAGTAAGAAGTGTAGTTGAGTGTTTCATCCTTAGAAATAACTGAGTTGAAATCCCAGCCACGAGCCATGGACCTTGTGGGCCCCTCTTGGACTGAGATAGTTCGCGCCAAAGACTCCGCCTTAGACTGTGAACTGGACTTCCATACACAGGAGCAAGCACCCACGGCGGTTGTCCACTCTGAACTACCTGCAAAAGAATGAACTGCGGGTGAGTGAAGAGGATAGAGATTTGTACCGGGTCCTTCCAAAGAACCCAGATGCCTCCACTGAAACCCACAGCTTCCACTCGAACCCAATCCGAAAAGCCGAACATGGAACAAATTTTATTTGCCTGTACCCCCGAGACTTTCGGCTGAATAAGCAAGGATGCTGGGCTTGTGTACCTGTAATAAAAGTTTTAGGGCACGGTGGAACGACTTTCCACTCGCCCCTTGACAATTCCAAAGCAAAAGATCCATTAAACAATTAAGCGAAAAAAAGGGGAAACAAAACTCTCAGGTAAAGGACAACAAAACAAAACACTAAGAAAAAACCATTGGCCAGTACTGGCTTCCTCATTCCCACCGAGAGAATCCTCCTGAGTTGTGCCGAGGGCCATCATTACAGCACCCTTTTTTTCATCTACCCGTTCTGGAGGGTCGGAGTGGTGTTCATTTGCATTGTGCCAGACTGGTGACGGGATGTCTCCATTCTCGTCACCCAAGTAAACTCTTGATGAATGAATCACTCAAGCGCCTTGCTTCCCTCGGACAACGATATGTTCATCTTCTTCCGCCGCCCGCCTAATTCCAACCCTGCCACCTCCCCGAGCTCTTGTAATTGCGTCCCTTCTGGCTTGCCAGCGCACGGCTCATGCCCACAGGTTCATTCAAAATTTGTTTTTCCATTGCCACCACGTTTGGTCTTCTCGCACTATACCTGCAGCCAATCCATTTCGAGCACCCCGCAATTCCTTCGCCACAACCGGTGGCTGCCTTTCCGATCTGTGTCGTCAACCTGTGGCTACTCCCTCTGTCGCATCTGGATCCCCAATTTCCGTCTCATCCATGGCCAGCGGGCCAAACCGCGAATTGTTCATTCCTTCTTCTCGCGCGGTTGGCAGCACCATGTTGTCTCTCCGCCGTGGGCCTCGGTTGTTTCACCGGTGCCTAGATCCCGCTCGGGCCCTCCTTCCAGGGGCGATCATCCAAGCTCCGAACGGCTCCGCGCCAATGGTAATCCCACGCGTCTCGCTTTTCCCATGGCTAGTGGCATCCGCACGTCGCTCATCCCCGTTTCGGCAACCGGTTGCGTCTTTTTTGGGCAAGCCTCGGGGCTGTGGCCATATACCCCGGCATGCAAAACAAATCATATGAATGCCTCATATGCGACGGACCGCACGACCCTTGTATGTGAACTTGGATATCAAATGGCTTCGTTTATATCCACTTCGACGCAAATCCGTGCAAACAGTCCCCCGGGAAATCAAACTTGTTGCCTGATCTACCCGAATTGTGCGTCCCACCTTATTTCCAAGCTTCCTGAGAAAAATAATACTGTAATACTCAGCAGGTAAACAAGGGATGCGAACCCATACCAGAACTTTTCTCCGTAAAATCTAGCAAAAGGAATCAAAATCCGGCACCCATGGCTCACATTAGTAGTGACTCGCCATGATCCTTCCAAGTTTCGAACATCTCATGTTCCCAGGTTCCCCACTGCCCCGACATACCTGACGATGGAAGTACCATTATCAATGGCGATCAAATCCATCTTCCCGTTGGCTTCCACATGGACTGAGGCCGTCCGCAGTAGATACGCGTACCCAACGTTAAGCCCCATCTCATTTATGATTAACAGCTTTCCGCCAGGGCCGCCACGGAGTTGGTTCGAACTCCGCTCGGTAAGGCAGGATGCGTCGATCAAAAGAGGATCCTCCCGTCCATCCCTCCTCCGCAGAATCCTTCGCTTTCCTTCTTCCATCGCAATCCTCGGCGTCTCGCGGTTTGTATCAACCTGCCTGCGACAGTCGCAGCATACGTCCGTCGAGTAGTCCCCGGTACCTGTAAAAAGAGGGGTGCGTTAATGGTAGAATTGATTCACTGACATGAGATACCTGCATGGCGAGCTGATGCGACACCCAGATCCTCCAGCGGCGTTTTCAGGAACGCCATCGATGCTGCGGTCACCGGGTGCACTGGGAGCCATCGCCTGATCCGTCGTCTGTTTGGGCCTTCTTCGTACTTCGCTCCAGTAGATCACGGTCTTCATCTGAAAGAGTTCCCCGATCGCTTCCATCGTATTCCAGAGAGAAAATCTGTACAGATTAATTGATTAATTGTGGTTTATTAACAACATGAGTTTAAATGTCTTGGAAAAAATAAAGAATCATTTATTTACCTGTATATAATTTAATTTATTAATTTAAAAATTATGTTAATATATATATATATATATATATATATATATATATATATATTATTTATATATAATTATATGATTATTTAATTTATTAAATTAAAATGATTAAAATATCATGTTATCTTTTTTTTTTTGAATGTATATCATGTGATATCTAATAACACAATTCTTTATAATATATGCTAATAGTATGTGGATGTTTAATATAACAACCAATTTAGTATATTAAAAAAAGTAACATTTCATACTTAATTTTAATTATTTATGTTTGAATTTATCAAAAATAAAATACTTAAATTTATACCGTGCATCGCACGGGACAAATACTAGTTAATATAAATAACCCAAAATAAAAATTAATGAACACTTAATAATATTAAAAGAAAAAATAACATAAGTTTTTTTTTTCAACAAAATACTCAACAACAATAAAATGTTATTAATAATGTATAATAAATTTCAAAACAATCAAATGATAGTAGTAATGTTCATAAAATATAAACCTAAATAATAGTTTATTGTCATCAAGGAATCTTCGTATCCACTGTAGTCTTCGATCATGATCAGAGAACAAAAAAATCACTTTATTAATGATAATCAGCGAGCTTTAACGAAACAAGATCCATTTCATCATAAGTCAAACCATCGACATATTTTAATGCATGCTCAAACTTTTGAAACATATTCATACCACAGTTGTATTGAAGACCATCAAATAAGTTCATACCAACTTTTGACATTGTATTACATTAAACATATTATTAGCATACATTGAAATAGCTTCATATAGAGCCGTCATAACAGGCTTTGCTTGCCTGGCTCCTAATTAGGTAGGGCTGGGTTTAAAAATAGAGGCCCGTCAAAGAGAGAGTTTCTTGACCTGCCCCGCTTAGGCCAACAGGCAACATGCTTAATATGTATCTTATTTTTCCCTTAAGAAAGTAATTTTTTTTTAATGACATGAAAAATGGTAAATTTTACATTGTGACTCTAACTAGCAAGTAGTTGATCGGCTTAAATCATTAAAGTCAATAAATCAAACTTATAACATCGTAGTTGCCAAGTGAACAACATAATTAACTTTGATGGATTGCCTCATAAATAAAAAGTAGGTGGTTCTATAAAACTAATGTTGTTGTAGTTATTAAAGTAAACTAAAATATAACATTAATAAGAACAAATAAATCCCAAAATATACAGTGGAGCGGTGGAAGCCCAATATCCTGAACCGGACTAAAAATCTATAACCTACGCAATAACATGTGCTACGGTCTAATGGTTGTTTAACATGATTAACGATGACATTATTAAAAGTACACACAACATCAATGTAATCCGCCATAACCGAGCCAATTTATGACAAATTAGTTAAATAAAACGATTAGATCTTATAAGAAGTTTGATTAAATTGATAGGCCATCAGCTAAGAGCTAAGACGAACCTCTTTGCAAGCTATTACCTATGCCCGTCATTATTCAATGTCATGGAAAAAAAAAAAACTATTACTATAAGATTTGGTGTGATTTTTTAACTTGAATAAAAAGTAATTTATACTACATACCCTCATAAATTTACATCACTACATGACATTGGTTAATTATTATTACTATTATTAAATATATTTTTGTTTTTAATGTGTGAGAAGATTAATTATAATTAAAATTATATTAGAGTTTATTATCGAAATGATTCATTAATTATTGTGAAATTCTCAATTTCATCTTGAGTTAATGGATGTGTCTAACGGTAAAATAAACAGAAAACTAAATTGGTTAACAATTATAAAGTCAATGACTTATTAGGAACAAAAATTATCAAGGATTAAATTGATAATTTTATAATAGTCGATGGACCATTTTGATAATAAACTCATTATATTATAAATCCAATATGAATATAAGTCGAATTTAGCAATCTTGTGCTTTCAAGAATCTACTTGTTTCAACCGTAGATTGCCAATAATCTGTAAACCTAGTTTCTAAAGGTGAGAGACCTCTCTTGTCTTGTATACTCGGCAATCCCCCTGTAAAACACCAGATTCCAAAAAAATTACAGTAAATACAGTGGGATTTTTACCCCAGTAGATTATAGATTCATAGGGATACACAATTCTCCCTCCCAAATTTTCACTTTTCACCATTGTTTTCTTCTCCCTATTTTTTTTCACCATTGCCGCTAATCACCCTGCAAGTTATAGTGGCAGCACCATAGATTCACAGGGTCGTGCGGCAAGAACAGCAAAAACCCTCCACTTCAATCTTCATCCACCCCCAGACCTTTTCTGTCAAATTTTCCGTCGCCATCTAATCTTTCATAAACTCCCCTCTTTTACTCTCCATTTGCACCGCGGATTCTTAGCAGATTCTTAGCAGATTCGTGAAGCCAATTTCAAAGTTTTTTCCTTTTTCCTTTTTTCTGGTAAACGTCCGATGCAGTCTTATGTTTTCATCTATATACGTTTTTCATTGGATTATGTTATTTTTTAAATATAATCCTTAAGGATTTATCTGAATCTTTATTTAAGAGTAATGGAAATTACATCTGATTTAATCAGATTGTGGGTTCGGATTGTTCTGCTAAGTTTGTATCAAAGCTGTTTTGTCTGTAACTCTGTATACATAACTGCATATAATTACATATATTTGCCTATCTGTATGTGTTGCTAGACTTAAACAGTTTGAGTTCTTGTTGTATATCTAGTGTTTAGATTATTTGTAGTGGCTATGGAGTACATGGTATTGATGGTTTAGGTATTCCATTGAGTGTGTGATAGTCATTATCTTTGCTAGTTCAGTTATGATGCAACATCTGTTTTAACTTTTAATACTCAGTTCATTTAGTTTTGGTAATATTTAGCATTGAGTGTTTATGATTTTTGTATGTTGGCAATAGGGTAAATGGGGAAAAAGGTTAAGAAGAAGGCTAGAAGTGGTCAGAAGGAGAAACGGGTTGCTGCTGGATCTCCTACCGCTACTCCTACACAAAATACTGAAGCTCCAGAAGATGTAACTGTAGTTGCTAAAGAGAGAAAAGCATGCCCCCATATCGATAAAGCCGTTAATCTTGAGAAAGTTTCTGCAAAACTTGGTTCGGCAGAATGTATTACGTGTGAAGAATGCATGGGTGGTGCTGGTGATAAGCGGCCTGGTAAGGGGAAGAATAAACATGGGAAAAAGAAGGCAGGCGTGGATAAAGCTATATGGGTTTGTTTAGATTGTGGTCATTTTTCGTGTGGAGGTGTTGGTTTGCCTACTACACCTCAAAGTCATGCTGTTCGGCATGCAAAGAAACTTCATCATCCACTGGCTGTCCAGTTTGAAAATCCCCAGCTTCGTTGGTGTTTTTCTTGCAGTGCACTTATTCCAGGCGATAAAGTAGATGACGGTGGTGAACATAAAAAGGTAATACAAGACATAGTGAAACTAATTAAAGGAACGCAACCTGAGGGTACTAATTTAGATGCTGAGGATGCGGTGTCTGGGAGTGGGAGTGGGAGTGTCACAAGTGGTGTCATATCGAAACATTCTGCATCCGATGGCTTGAATGGGAAAGGTGGTTATTCTGTCAGAGGGTTTATTAATTTAGGGAATACTTGTTTTTTTAATTCAGTAATGCAGAACCTTATTGCCATTAATAAGTTGCGGGACTACTTTCTTAGGTTGGATGGTTCGATTGGTCCTCTTACTGCTTCTATGAAAAAGCTCTTCACCGAGACCAACCCTGAAGCTGGCTTGAGGGGTGTTGTAAATCCAAAATCTCTTTTTGGTTCAATATGTTCCAAGGCCCCTCAATTTCGAGGATACCAACAACAAGATAGCCATGAGTTGCTTCGATGTTTGCTTGATGGCTTAAGTACTGAAGAACTTACTGCAAGTAGAAAAATTCATGCTTCCAAGGAAGGTGATAAGTCCCCAAGTGCAGATCCTACTTTTGTTGATGCCATCTTTGGGGGGCAACTTTCTAGCACAGTTAGTTGTCTAGAGTGTGGGCACTCCTCGGTAGTCTATGAACCATTCTTGGATGTCTCATTGCCAGTTCCAACTAAGAAACCTCCATCTAAGAAATCTCAAACGGTAAGTCGAGCAAAAAAACCAAAACCTCCCCCAAAGAGAAGTGGAAGGATCAGTGCAAAAGCTAGCAAATCTATAATGTCTCCACCTGCTCAGAGTGTTCCAGACAATGGCAGGACATCTTGTGGTTCATCACATTTGAGTACATCTGTTCCAGAACCTGCAGTGGTTCCTCTCGGAGATCCACCATTGGATTCCCTTGATGCAAGTACTGTGGCCGATAACGTGGGTTTAATTTCACATGTACCCTCTGCCACTCAGGAATCTGAAAATAATAGAATAGATGAGGCAGAAACGTTAACCTCCACAGATAATTTTACATGGTTAGATTATCTTGAGCCAGATTATGAAGATTTAACTTTACAAAGTGACAATATTTCAACAAGTAAGTGCTGTGGGAATGAAAATCCTGTTCAGCAGGATGTATCCTTGCAGAAGAATTTGGAACCTAATTTAGAGACATCTTCTTCAGACAATTTGGCAAGCTTGAGTAATCAGGGACAAGATAAAGTGTTGCATAACCATGATATTGCTTCTAAATTTAATGAAATAGCACTATTTGGTGGAGATTCTGGAGCCGGGGATGCAACTCAAACTCACAATAACACAGAATCCTGTAATCAAATTTCCTTTGCAGAGTCAAACATGGGAATCAATTCTTCTACACCACGTTTGGAAGATGAAGCACCATTACAGGTACAGGATTCAGAAATATTGTTGCTTCCATACACAGAAGAAACCTCAATTTCATGTGAGGTTTCATCTGTAGCTGGTTGCAAAGAAGATGTAGTGGACTTTGATGGCTTTGGAGGCTTATTTGATGAACCTGAGGAGACTGCAAGTTGTTCTGTAAAGCCCTTGTCGAATAGTGGTGCCTCTGACACAAAAGAACTTGGAAAAGCTGGTTTTGTTGCTGGGAACAGCAGTGACTCTGATCCAGATGAGGTTGATAATAGTGATGCTCCGGTGTCTGTGGAGAGTTGTTTAGCTTATTTTACAAAGCCCGAGCAGCTTACCAAAACTGAGCATGCCTGGCAGTGTGAAAATTGTTCAAAAATTCTGCAAGAACAAAAGATGAAAGAGAGGAAGGGGTTACTGAAACATAGATGTGAGATTTTGGTGAATGGGTACGGGGATATAAATTCTAGTGATACCCCTCCAGAGCTTGCAGTTGCCAATAGAAATATGGAAGGAAATGTATTGGATTCTATTGATCATAGCTCGTTGTCTCAAAATGGAGAAAGTAATGGCCATGTCAACATTGTACACAAAGTTAATCAGAAAGCTGAGGCAGATGCTGTATCATCGCAGTCAGAAGACGCCTGTCCTGATCCATTAGAGTCTTCAGGGCGGGATAAATCTTATAGTCAGTTGAGTTATAGCTACAAAAACAATGACACATGCAGCTCTAGTGAGGATCCTCGTGATAGATGCCACAATACTAAAACTATGGAGAAAACTGACCTGTCTTCTGGAAAATCTAAATCAGATGAAACTGAGGACGAGGAGATGGACTCTGAAATTGTCAAAGTGAAAAGAGATGCAACTAAGAGGATCCTCATCAATAAGGCCCCTCCAATCTTGACTATACATTTGAAGAGATTCAGCCAAGATGCTCGAGGCCGGTTAAGTAAATTGAGTGGCCATGTTGATTTCAAGTATACGATTGATCTTAAACCATATATAGATCCCAGGTATGTTAATCATTATTTTTGAAATAATTATTTCAAATTATTTGATTGAAAGTATTTAGGCCTTGGACTTGTTAATCACACAGTAATGGAACTTAAGCAGAAGTTAATAATTCAAATTTTCTTTGAAGTATGATAGATTTATTTACAACTCATGGTAGAAAGTTTTTGCATGCCAAGAATGGTAAGAAAAGGACATAACAAAGCCCAATTCATGTATGGTTAACTTTCAGAAAATAATATCTCCCACCAGTTTGATGCTTTTAATCATATAAATGTGAAAAGCTGAATCTATGAACTAAGAACTTGGGAAGATTGTATTGTATCTAATGCTCAAAATGAAGATTTAAAAAGTCACACCACCTTTGTTTCTGGTGTGGGGTGGTAATTTAGGTTGTTAATTTCATCACCTCCTCCTACTTGTCTAATCGATTCTTGCTTTGGCATTTTTGGGATTTAAAGCATTCGGTTAATGATATGTTTTCTTAATGATATGTCTAATATGCTTTCATCTTACCAATGAATATAAGTCGACATGATAGCAAGTACAACAGATGCCAAATCTTATCGGCACCCTTATAAATACAATTGTGTGTACAGTTTTATGCCCTTATATTGGCTTTGTAGCATTTCTAACTTATTATTATCCCATCTGAACTTCCGACAATGTATTGGGCAGCCGCTTAGAGAAAGAGGCGTACAAATACCGATTGCTTGGAGTGGTGGAACATTCGGGGACTATGAGGGGAGGACATTACGTTGCGTACCTAAGAGGCAAGAAGAGCACGTCGCAAACTGAGAATGGAGAGTTTGTGTGGTATTACGCCAGTGATGCTTATGTGCGCGAGGTTTCTTTGGAAGAAGTTCTACGCTCCGAGGCATACATTTTGTTTTATGAAGAAGTTTGAAATGAATATCATCATATATACCCAATTTGATATTATTTGATTATTTTAAAGTTTCAAAATTCAAAGGTTAAAGTGTTCCATATGAGAGAGGGGGGTAGAGACTAGAGAGGGAGAGAGAAAAGTGTATTACTGCATTCACATTGTATTTCTTGCCCAGTTTTGTTTTATAAATTTTGTTTGATCAATGAGCCTCTAAAGATGTATTTCTTTAGAAAGGAAAAGAAATTTTTCTACACTCATACCATTTCTATATATATATATATATATATATATAGACTTACATTCAGGTAAAAACACATCTTAAAATACAAACTTGTGGACAATTTGACGCCGTTGGATGGTGGTATTGGACGGTCCTGATTTTTTCTTCCTATGCGCTGTGTGCATGTAAGTATGTTAATGTGTGCACGAGCTTTGATAGATGATTGTGATTTTTCCTCCTACGCGCTGTGTGCATGTACGTATGTTAATGCGTGCACGTGCTAGTCCCAGAAATTGTTGGCAGTACGCACTGTGTGCATGTAAGTATGTGAATGTGTGCACGAGCTCAAGTTTGTATTTTAAAGGGGATTTGTATTTTAAGGGGGTTTGTATTTGAATGCAACCCTCTCTCTATATATATATATATATATATATATATATATAAAATTTATTAACTTCTTACCAATTTGAGTTTACTGTGAATTAAGAATCATTTCATGTCACAAGAAATGTTGCATATTTGAGGTATATATTGAAGGGATGGGCTTTTACAAACTTCAATTTCTATACTACATTTGCATCATCTTTGTATAACTTGCCAGGACACTTCATCTGCTCCATTGATGATACCTCTATGATGACTCTGGGATTTCTTCTTCAGAATATGCAGCCTCTCTATCTCAGAGAATTAATGTTTTCCTTTTGTGTAACAACTTTTTGTTTTGGTTAATGGTCAGAGTACTTTGGTTCAACCAAACATTTTTCGGGTTGTCTCACGATGTAAATCTGATCGCCAGCTTCATTATACACGTCTTGATTCCGATGCCATGTCCAAAGAGCGTGTGTCTCGTTCTTCACCTGCAATCAACACAACACATTATATGAATGCGACGGCCTACAAGCAAATTAATAGCTAATTGGTATAGTCCAGTGATATAAAATTTTGAGGACTAATAACTCTGTATACCTCTAATATTCCATGGCCAAAGCTGCTTTCTCTGAAGGCACTATATTCGGGTTGTCGATCCCAGCAGAACTTACCGGCTGCTGGACCTGATGTGAAGTTATAGGCGCAAAATCCGCCCATAAATTCATCCGGTGTACTAGATGGTTCTGGACAATTACCAGGCTCATCGGCATGTGAAATCGCCATCTTTTCTCTGTTGCCACCATCGCCAATTGTTATGTAAACAGGTCCACAAGGATCTAATGTGTAGTTAAATACTCTGTTTGATCTTTCATACGCATGAACCTGAGAAACCAATCTAGTATGATTATCCCGGCTGAGCATATAACCATTAATGTGCAATCTAACTATCAGCTTAGACTTTTAGTCTTTATAGGTGCTCGGGGGTGGAATGAATTCGGGTCAAGATACTTACATGTCCATTAAAGACTAAATCAACACCGGCTTTGTACAACAGCGCTTCCATTGCTACCTTCATACATTCAGCTTCTCGGTAATGTGCAGTGTAAGAAGAGTACCAAGGCGGATGCCATGTGGCGACAAGCCAAGGTGTAACTTTCCGGTCAACATTAGCCAGATCTCTCTCCAACCACTTGTATTGATCAGCTGAAACAGAAACATAGAGGATAGACCGAACGACAAAGTAAGATAAATCAATCAAGACGAGCTAAGATGCAAAAAAGTTCACTAAGAATCTTGTGATCAGTAGCATACATGTTTTATTATAAGCAGCATAACCACCAAGCATTATAAAATGTATGCCTCCGGCATTAAAGGAATAATAGAATGGGGACGAAGATCCACTTTCTTTGGAGGGGAAGGCAAAGCGAGAACTATAAGCAGCAAACGTTTTATTCTCCGCCTGTTCTTCAATCTCATGGTTTCCTTCCACTACCATGATCGGAACTTTAGACACCAGAGGCTGCATATATCTGTAAAACCAGGATAAAACCCCTTAAATATGTGAAAAGTTTAATCTTACTCTCTGATTTGGCGGGCTCTGATAAGCTATTTTTTTTATGTGGGTCCCAATACAAGTGTCTACATCAAGATTTTGTGTGTGGGAGTAAAAGTTGGGAGTATAAAGTGGAAGTACACATAGTATTTTCCTTAAAGAAATGACATTAAGGATTAGATCATTTCACCTTCCCCAATAATCCCAGCGAGGCTGGTATGTCTCGTGTATGGGAGTATCTGCAAATGAGCAAGAATAGCAATCCGAGCCAGTTCCATTAGTCAGATACAAGTTAGCGTAGGTGACATCTCCAACCAGCACGACAAGATCAGGGTCGTTGCTCCTCAAGTGGCCGATAGTTGAAGTGGTATTGTATGTAAGACCGAGGTCTCCTACAAGAGCTATTCTTTTCGGATAGCTCTCGGGACTAGAAATCGGCATAGTCTTGAAATGATAGATTTTACTCATTGCCCTTAATGAAGGATCTCCACACCGATAATAGTATAATGTGTCTGGTTCCAACGCTACAGCAGGACAGAACATAGGAAAAACACAAATTATCAAGAAAAGCATGAATCATTAAACAAAAAAGCATGAATCTTTATCAATTTTAACAGAACCTTAGCAAAGACAAACGAATACCTGTGAGTTGGACATGGTGTATAATTCCAGAGGTGTAGTTCTGAAGGCCAACAAAGGGATAAAGTTGGCTGTAAATAAGGGATTCACCTATTGCACTGCAATCCAATTTGCATTTAACTTTCCCATATTGAACAACACTGGCAACAGTACTTGGATCATATGGTTTGATGTTATCACCAATTTGAAATTCCCCTGCAAACAAAATGCCACACATTTAAACACCTTTCTTGATTACAGACCTCATTTTCCAAAGTTAACCTAATATGATTCATTGAGAATGTTAGTAGGTACTACTGACTCTGTTACAATGCAGTATCTGTTCATAACTACTTTCTCAACCTATTGAAGCACAAAGTGTCAATACCGCCTCGACTGAGGCTCGAACCCATAAGCTCCCATATAGGAGAGCAACTTGTGCCACTAGACCAGAAGGTCCTTGGCTTATTTCCTTATATTTAGTTGCCGCATTTTCGAGAGGCAGGATGTTAGACTTGGCCTTTCACGCCTTTACCCAACAATCCATAGCCCCTCCTCTTCCGCCCAGCAATCAAGCGCTTATCATTACACCAAAAACTATAGTTCGTAGCAAACGCCCAACTTTATTTTCTTATACACCCGCCACATTTTCGAGAAGTGTTGAACTTGACCCTTCAGGCCTAGCTCAGGTCACCTAGCAACCTAGTGGAGTGGTGGACTTGCCCTTCAAGGGCCTCCCCCAACAGTACTAAAGATTCAATCTTTTATGTGGATGGTGGCCATTTGTTTAGCTAACTAGAGATCACCATAAAATAAAAAAAAACTCTCTACTTGCCACAAAAGATAGCTAACCACACAACAACATTTCACCTAACAACTCAGACTGGATAGATGTCCTGCTTCATTTTTTTTTCTGGTGAGAAAAACCCAAATTGAATCAAGAAAACTCACCAGTGATCCAAGAAATCCAAACAGACTGATGAGTAGAAGAAAGTGAAACAGAGATCTGCTCAGGCTCCCATCCTTTAACACTCCTCTGAACTCTGGGATCAGTGTCTGGCAAGTCGATTGCATGCCCTCTAAATGTTTGATCCAATGCCACAGTCACCGGGTCGGAGGGCCCGTCTAGAGTGCTCGGAATCCCATGAACTAACTGCAAACTCAAACTCAGAACAACTACAAGAGATACTGGAATCGAATGCATGCTTCTTTCAAGAACTAAATTAAACCTGCTTGTTTACAGCATAAAAAGATGGGATTTTAGTAAATCAAAATCATTCCCGGGGCCGGAGATTATAGGAGCAAATAATAATATGCTCGAATGAAAACAAAAGACTTTTCTGGTATGAGCTTAAACAATATTATCGAGAACTGAATTCTTTAATATACTCAAGTTTGCGTACATATGTATACATACGTATATAGCAAGCGATATAAGGTCACAACTCACAAGTAGTCCTGATTGGCGGTCATCCATACAAAAAAATATGAATTTAATTCTCATAAACTCCTTTTTGCACCATTATTTTCTGGAAAAAGGTGAAAAAGGCAGCACAAAGTGAAGGATTATGCAACAGGCAATTAATGCAGTTTTTGCAATGTCGTCTATGCATCGTACCAAACCTCGTTTCTTGTTCGAAAATGATTCCTGGCTGACAGGATGGGCTACGTAGGCGCGCCCAACCGTTTTCGTGATTATCCTTTTTGCACTTAACAAATTTGCACAAGGTAATTTTAAATTAAAATGATATTACATAATCGAATTTGAAATTGATTGATTTGAATCCTTTATATCTGCCATTTTTTTCCAGGACAATTTAGTTTTTTTTTTTTTTTTCATTTTACCCCATTGAGGTTTTGAATAGTGACCTCTCATTTGAGAAAGTTACAATTATGTTGTTTAGATCATAAGATTTTGATTAATTGAGATATATCTTATCGTAAAAAGAAGTAAACTTTTTTTAAAGTTTGGTAATAATCAATTTAACACCAAAAAAAAGAAGAAGAAAAATTAGTTATGTCAGGAATTTTATTTTAGCATATCCTCTTGAGATCCCTTTTTGACTTTTTTTTTTCGCTATGAAAAAAGTAATTTTTAAAGTTATCTTAAGAAGAATTTTATTTAGCATATGCCTCCTGAGATCCCTTTTTCAACTTTTGGTTTTTCGCTATAAAAAAGTATTTGGTTCAGTTATGTAAAGATTTTTATTTATGCTCTCGAGATGGCCTTTTTCAATAATAATAATAATAATAATAAAATAATAATAATATAATAATATAATATTATTATTATTATTATTATTATATTATTATTATTATTATTATTATTAAATAGAGGATCAATTTATACATTATACTACATTCTTATAATTAGTTATTGATCAGGAATATACGCTCAGATTCCCGTACCTGACCAGTATCCATATACTGCTCGAACTACGGGCAAGTCACTAAGGCAATCCATTCTCGACCATCATTCAATCGGGGCGACCTGAACCGATTTATCATAAAGTGCCGTTCAGGGATAAGATAATTGCTTAATTTCCGGAACTCGGATCCTTTTCCGACCTAAATAGGTCGGGAAGGAGGCAAATAACCCGACCTCCCTCATTGCGATTTGCGAGAATTGGTCAACAATCATATTAGCTTAGTCCGACAGCGGTAAAAGTACGGACTTAAAAAATCTTCGGCACGTGGCGAAATCTGCAAGGCTTCCGACCTATACATCTCATGGATGGCAACAAAGTAGGGTAGGGCAGGGCAGGGAGTATATTCCTATCCCTAGTCAACCTTCAAGTTTTTTTGAATGCTACTAGCTCTAGTCAACATTCAAGTTAAAGTGACAAATTAATATAACTTTTAATGATGAAATAAAAAATTAATAAAAACTAAGTATTATAAATATTGGAGACAATACGGGATAGGAGGAGGAAGAGTATTCCCGTCCCCATCCTCGCCCCAACAAGAAATTGTAAACAATTCTCCCTTTTATTATTGTTCTTCAAATTTTTGCTCTTCTTCGTCCCTTTTAAGGAGATGACGAGATATCTCGCCAGGAATATAAAAATTTATCATCCTTAGAATAACATGATTGATTTTCAATTGGACTAGTAAATAAGATGATAAAGTTAAATTTTGAACTCAAAAAAAGACTTATTTTTTTACTTTATACTATGTGAATATGTGTCATGCTTTGATTAATTAATAAAAATGAATGAATCATGAATTTTATCCATTCATTCTTCTTCATATGATATAATAAAAATTAAACACTTCAAAGTTACTCCTTATATTCCATATAATACACTTTCCAATTTCCTCAAAAAAAAAAACAAAAAAAAAACACCCCATTTAAGGTTTCTACCTCAAACAACACGTGGCCATACTGCCATGCTGCCATGTGTTTTCTACCCAATACCTCGTACTTAAATCGCAGACGGCGCTAACCGGAAATGATATGAACTGGGGAGTGGGGTTTTCTGTTTCTTCTTTTCCTTTCTGTAAATATTGTTATCTGAAGCGTTTTAATCTCGTGATCCACCAAGCTCGTATGTGGTTTTAGACTAAATGATTTTTGACAGAAAGCGCTACGATGAATATATTCAGATTTGCAGGGGACATGACCCATTTGGCCAGCGTCCTGGTTTTGCTTCTCAAGATCCATACCATCAAATCCTGCGCGGTATGATTTCAGGAGCCCCGTTTCCGGTTTCCGGACCCTGAAACCGAAACTCCAAAATGTGTGTCTGTGTGTGTGCATCTTGATGAATTCGGGCTTGTGGGAAATGGGTTATTACTCGTTAGTTATATCAGTAAGCCTTTTGACCAAAGATTTAACCTTTGAGCTTTCCTGGTGCTGTGAGTTTATAGTGTTTCTCAATGCTGTTCTTTATAATGAATCCTGGGTTTTACATTCCCAGTTTTCCATTTTCAGTGTCATTATCAAGTGTGTACATGGGATAAACCTGTTTTTGTGGCTTTAACCGGTAAAGTACAAGTAAGTAAACCAGTTTGGTTGTCCATAACTGACCGGTTCAAATCAATCTTGTGACTCTAGCCTTATAAACAAAGAGGTAAACCAGTCTGGTTGCCCATAGCTGACCGGCTCAAACCAAGAGAAAAGAAGGCCTTTAGGCCACTATTGTTGGAGGTCGAACCGGTAACCTTGTGGTTACCAAGGTTATTCCTGACCAATTTGGTTGGGGCACTCAAGGTTTTACATTCCTAGTTTTCCATTTTTAATGTCATTCTCAAGTGTGTACATGGGATAAACCTGATCTTGTGGCTCTAGCTGGTAAAGTATATAAGGAAGTAAACCGGTCTGGTTGTCCATAACTGACCAGCTCAAACCAATCTTGTGACTCTAGCCTTGTAAACAAAGAGGTAAACCAACCTGATTGCTGACCGGTTCAAACCAAGAGAAAAGAAGGCATTTAGCCGCTCTTGCTGGAAGTGGAACCGGCCGGTAACCTTGTGGTTACCAAGGTTATTCCTGACCAATTTGGTTGGGACACTCAAGGTTGAATTGTTCATTAACATTTAATTTGTTCTTGTTGAGCATATAATATATAAGATATAAAATACAAATGTGTAGCTTAAGACGAAAAACATCCATCAATTGCCATGTCAGAACTATTTGAAAGGTCCTAGGTTGGATGGCTTAGGCTGACAACTTATTATCTCATTCAAGGAAGCTAAAAAAATGGTTATGAAACAGAATTTGCTATACCTTCTTCATATACATATCTGATCTGTAATGCCAAAAGCATAATAGTAGATAAGGTTATTAGGGAGAAGTTGCTTTAGTGATATGTTCCCCATGAATGTGTACATGCTTCTTTTTCCCTATGGTTTTTCCCAGAGATGCAAAAACAAACTGGTGACCATAGGCTGTCGGTCTGTCATCTTTTGTGTTTTTCAGTACATCATATGACTTCTTTTGTTGTTAACTTATCACTATGTTTCCATATGTTCTTGTGACAGTATATTATCTGCTATCTTTTGTAGCATTCTATCTATGCTTGCATTCTGGAATTTGTTCGGGATCCTGCATTCTCTTGGAATCTTATTGTCGTTTAATATTTTGTCGTGTGCAGGAGTTTCTCTTAAGACACAAGAATTGTATGCGGTTGTTTTTGCCACTCGCTACTTGGATTTAGTCACGACCTTTATCTCTATTTACAATACCACTTTGAAGTTGATATTCTTGGGAAGCTCCTTCTCAATTGTGTGGTACATTAGGCATCACAAAAGTTGTTCGTAGATCATATGATAAACAGCACGACACTTTCCGCCACGTTTTCCTTGTTATTCCATGTCTGCTTTTGGCCCTCGTTATAAATGATAAGTTTACCTTCAAAGAGGTACCCCTGCAATTGCATTCATTCAACTGCGGTTATATATATATATATATATATATATATATATATATATATATATATATATATGCTTTCTTGAATCCATTTTCCTATTGCTATGCGCTTCTGACATTGGAATTCCGAAATTTTATTTTCAAAATTATAACGGTTGTATGTTTTACCAGGTCATGTGGACGTTCTCTATATACTTGGAAGCTGTTGCCATCCTGCCTCAGCTCGTCTTGTTGCAGAGGACTAGAAATATCGACAACTTGACCGGACAATATGTTTTCCTTCTGGGGTATGCTTCAATCCTTGAACACATTCTATTAACAATCTTGATTATCTAGTCTATGTGGATGGACTGCTTGTTAAGAGTCCCACATTGATAAAATAAGAGAGAACATATGGGTTTATAAGGCTATGGGTTAGACTAGCTAATTTGTTGGATTCAATCTTTTAGTGTGATTCCAAATATCATCTTTTATCTCTTCAACTATGTGTTTTGATTGGTTTCGTTTTAGACGTTTTTACTTGATGACATTCTTTTAACAGTAACATTGTTACATTTATCACTCTTTTATTGCAGTGCATATCGTGCCTTCTACATTCTGAACTGGATTTATCGCTACTTCACTGAGCCATATTACGTCCATTCTTGGATAAGTATGATTGTTTGCATACCATACTCCCCCTACCCCTCACTATGATACTTCCCTTTCAGTGTCATCGTTTCCATTGTGCATACAAGGACAATGTTGCTCCGATCATGCATGTATATAATAACATCGTTCTCTTATTGGTGATTCGATTCGATTGCAGCTTGGATATCGGGGCTTGTTCAGACACTGCTTTATGCTGATTTCTTCTATTATTACTTCCAAAGGTAAAGTTCGTTTAAACTTATTAGGCGTTTCCTTGTCTGGGTCGATCTTCTCGTGACTTGCTTATTGTGATGATGGCTGCTGCAGCTGGAAGAACAACTCGAAACTCGAGCTGCCAGCTTGATCATCGAGGAAATGGCGTCTGCACTACTTGGAAGAGCATTCAACAACTGCTAGCTTTTCTGGTTATTTTAGATGTTTTGCCTTTCTCTTTGGATCTTTATTCAGGCTTTAAAATCTAGTTCTTTTTTGGCTAAAGTAGGGCAAGTTAGATCCCTCTTACTAAATGTTATGTATCATGCTCATTATTCTCCATTTTTTGGGATATTGCACTAACTCCATATTTTAGGTACCAAACTTCATAAAACTCCTAGGGGCATGTCTTTAATAGTTGTATTGAGTTTTGCATACTCGTAATGTAAGCCTATAAATCACGTAGGAACACAAGTACGTGATATACGGGATCGTAAAGTACTAACCACCAGCCATAGCTTCGTTGTCGATTGCTTGAGCCCTTTGTCTGATGAACAGGAGTTCCTCGGGGCTGCTATGGAATCACGTGAATAAGGAAGAGTTTTCTCTCACTTCTCTCAGTACTCTGGATGGTGTATGAGTCGTAATCTTTCTACGAAGTTGACAGTATTGCATATAATCGAGTTTGTTATAGTTGGTTGTATCGAGTACTGCCCCAGTACTTAGAATACTTGATAATTTGCCTAACTTTCCTAAATTGGGGAGCCCCATCCCCCTCCCCCTCCCCCCACCTTGCATTTGCCTTGTGCAAAACCATATAATGAGAGGCTTGTTTCACAAAAAAGGTTAGTTCCATGTGCAGAGTATGGGCCTATGTAGACATCTATCCAGCACTCCCATGCAAAGCACAGCTTGCAAATCAAAAGACTTACGTTGTTGGAATTTGGTGGGTGTTTTAGCCTAACCCTGTCGTTTGCTTTTGTGTTTACATGTGGATTGGTTGATTATATTAGGAGTGGCTTTTTCCCCTTTCTTATCCGGAGAATGGATAGCAGTGGGTGCAGGAATCGCAATCATGCCCCTAAAAAAGCAGTAAGTGGGCTGAACATGATTTTCGTACTCAAAGGTCACGAGTTTGATTATCGTTAACATCTTTTTTATTAAGCTTGTTGCATGAAGAACATGATTTTCGGTATGCGAAGGTCACGAGTTTGATTATCGCTAACATCTTTTTGATTGAGCTTGTCGCATGCCGTCTTTATAATGTAATTTACCTTTTTTTATATAATTTACGAATTATTATATTACATATGAATAAAATTTATCTAATATATACTATCAGATAGTAATTGTGATTTCTTACTTACCCAATTAAAGGAAAAAAAAATTGCAATCATGAACTATCACTATTGTTGATTTATGCTTGTGAATTGGGAGTCATTGTCATCATGTCATGTATATTATCGCATCATTAATGGAAAAAGCACAGATTAGTTAGATCTTATGCTACCAAAATCTTTAATTAATTCATACGTTTTTGGTTTATATATTTATACCAAATAATAATTTCAACTTCATTAGTCATTATTAGTAGTTATAAATATGAGTGAATAACCCAAAAGATAGCTCAAGTGGCAAATAAGTTTGGTTTTTTTTTTTTTGGTTTATATATGTATACCAAATAAATTTATTGGTTCACCTTTCATGGTAATTTTGACCATTTTGGTTCTTGAAACTCTTAGCGGAGACCGGTTAGTAGAGGACCAAAATCACAATCTCATAAGAAATTTAATGGTCAATTCTTAAATTAATAATTGAAGGACTAAAGTTACTTTTTTTTTTTTGGTTTAAATATAATAGTGGAAAACATTATACCTTTTGTAGTATATGGTTTTGTTGAATTTAATTACTATAATTAAAAAAATGTTAACGAGTACATACATATATTATGTTAACAATATGTCAACATATGCTCAAATTTGAGGCAAACAATCACTATAACATCTATTTCCAGTAAATACTTGGGTAGTTGTTAAAAACTTTTAGACCAAGAGTACGTGGCGTATTATGAAAAGGAGACCAAAAATATAAAATCAAAATTTAGATACATGAATGAATTAAATTATAAAATTTTGAAGAAGACAATTTGTTGATGATTAAAGAAATCATCTTGATTGGGTAAAAAAGTGTTGAGTAAAACTTTGTGCTTTCCTCCTTGACTGCAACTTTATCGATGCATAGATAAAAAAAAATTGTTATATAAAATGCATGGTAAATTTTATAAGATTGTACCAAGATGAAGTTCAATAAATATAGTGTAGTAAATGCTTTTGTTAGCTCAAAAATAAATAAAGTGGCCATCCAATTAATTTAAATTAAATGGTATAAGATTGTAATTTCACTTGAATTAATCATATAATTATCTTAAAATTCACGAGGGAGTGCTTTACAAATATTTGAGATTTTACTAACCTTGTGAATTTTGTTCCTAATGTTTGGTTAGTAAAAGGACGAAAAGTGTAACGTCAATAATAGTTTAGGGATGAAAAGTGAGCATAACAAACAATTAAGGATGAATTTTACAGTTATTGTATAATAATGGGATGAAAATTGTATTTTTTCATTAAAATTTAAATAAATGAGTTAATTCTCAAAATGGTCATTCGACTATGATATTTTCTCAAATTGGTCCTTTGACTTTTAATTTCTCTAAAATAGTCTTTCGACTTTTGAATTTTAAGTCAAAATGATCATCAGTTAGCTTTTGCGTTAATTGGTATTAAAAATGAAAAGGTAAAACTGGAAATTTAGGTTTTACACTCCAATTTAAAGCAATATGTGATTCCTTTTTGCAATATGCGCACATATTTCTTTAAATTAGGTTTTTGCTCTCCTAAATCTACAATCAAAATGTGGGATAATCAACTAGAAGGCTAGAAATCTTTGACTTGGGAAGTTTGTGGATGATGTTGAAGATGATTTTTTTTGGCCTTCTAGTTGATTATCACATATTTTGATTGCAGTTTTAGGAGAGCAAAAACTTAAATTTGAAGAAATATGTGCAGCAGACGTGAAAGGAATCACAGATTATTTAAATTGGAGTGCAAAAGTTAAAGTTTCCAATTTTACCATTCATTTTAACACAAACTTAACACCGAAGCTAATAGATTGTCATTTTGACTTAAATTTAAAAGTCAAAAGATCACTTTAAAAAAATCAAAAATTAAGAGACCAATTCGAGAAAAAACTATAATCGGAGAGCATTTTGAAAATTAACTCTAAATAAATTATAAGACTTGTACTCCTTATTCAAGTAATCAACTAATTAAAAATTGTCCGTGCTAAAATGATTAAAAAAAACAAAAGAAAAACAAAAAAACTAGTCCCTATGCCAAATGGTCCTCACTTCTTCCACGTGACCTCACGCGAGGTAACGAGTTTCATACTTTCCGATCTTCTACCTGTCCATTTCTCCTTTCTCTCTCTCTCTCTCGACTGATCATCGACGATGTGCTCCCGCGGCGACTCCGACTAGTGCAAGGCGCCGGAAGCCTCCACTTCCGACTTCCGAAGCCACCGCCACTACACTCGAAAGGCCCATATCAACTCTTATTTACGTTTCCTTCTTCGCTGAAAAGCCCTTCGAAATCGAGATGGTTAAAAAGCAAGTCCCCGATTGGCTCAACAGCTCCCTCTGGTCCTCGCCAGCTTCTCCTCCGCCTATCGAGTCGCCGCCGCCGCAGCGGCAACAACAGCCACCAACTCCTCCGCGGTCTACACTCCGAGGTGAGGATGCTGCCAATCGCCCCTCCCGTTCCTCCCCCAAATCCACAAATTATAGTTCTGAATCTGCAGTCGAGCGTCCGGCGATCCCTGTGCCTCCGCCGGCAATTAGAACCGAGGCGCGGCGTACGAAAGCAGAAATTAGGGATCCATTAAGCAGTAATAATAATAATAATAACAATAATAATAATTATAATTATAATAGTGATGAAGACAATGTGAGCTCCACCGGTAGCTCTACAACATCCCCCTCACTTGCTGCCGGCGGCTCTTCGGCTGAGGATATTTCTCGCCAAGCTCAGCTTTGCCAAGAGGTTTATTTCTCCCTCTCCATGTTTTTTTTTCCCAGGATTTTCTTATAGTCGGCGTTATTCTTTGATTTCCCTAGGCGTCTGTTATTTATCCATGGAATGCACGAGAATTACTCTCTGCAGAATGCCTAACCTTAATTTTGTTACCCCTGCTCCCCTCTATTTTTACTCCTTAGCGGAAGTGTAGTATTTATCAGTGTCTTCATTTGATAGCTGTCAAGAAAGATTATAAATATGGGGGAAGTTCGGAAGCTAGCATCGCAAGGAATACCAGATGGAGCTGGCATTCGTGCCACAGTGTGGAAGGTACAAATTGTAATTAAAGATGGAGTGTATATTAGTTCTTTGTGGGATGCTTACAGTTCCGGATTCTAAAACTTGAGCAAGAAGAAAATCTTTAACATGTGTTACTGTATAATTATATGTATAACAAAATTATTAAATGACTTTTTGCAGCTACTGTTGGGGTATCTTCCAAGTGACAGATCATCATGGCCATCAGAGTTGGCTAAGAAAAGGTCCCAGTACAAGCATTTTAAAGAGGACCTTTTGATGAATCCTGTAAGTTATGGTCACCAATGCATCATTTTAACCCTTGCACCAACACCAGTATGCTCCTGGATTTTTGATGTTACTTGTGTCCTTGAAAAATAGGCAATGTGCTGTGATCTTTAAGTTTTTATACAAATAGGTTACTAGGTTGGTTGTGCATCCTTTTGAAGTCAATGTTTTATTTTAAAATTCAATTACTTATACAATTTCTCGATTATCTGGAAATTCTGATGGTTATTATGGCTAGGCAGTCAGAGATTACAAGACGGTTGGAGAAATCAACTATTGATATTGATGAATCAAATGGCAAAGGGAAGGGTTTACTCTCAAGGTCAGAAATCACTCATGGAGAACATCCTTTGAGTCTTGGAAAAAATAGCGTATGGAATCAATTCTTCCAGGTATGCTATTCATTTTTGTCTTCTTTTTTTCTACTAGTCTGCAACCCCACCACACAAATTAAAACTCAAAACATTAAGCACCCTAATGGCATAACGAAGCAGTATGGATGTGTTTCATTGGATGCTGAAGATGCTTGCCCTGGCATAAAAACTAAAAATTAAAAGAAAGACAAATGGGATGAAAGTTTATCCATTAACAGCACCATGATGGAGCATTATGGACATGGTTCAATGCATATGATGCTGAAGATGCTTGCCTTGAATGTGAATTCTATGTGGAAGAACTTGAAATCTGTTTGCATATATGTTTTGATTCCAATGTTGTAAAAATCGGTAGGTGCCCAGTTTAAAAAATAATAAATAAATAACAGCAAATACAACTATTTTGTACACTGCCATTTTACATACTAACCTCAAAATCGATATACTATCATTTTTTCCCCAAATATAAGACTCATATTTGAAGCCTAAACACTATTATGCAAACAAAAGTATTAAACTTGTAGCAAAAAAATCAGAAACACCCAAAAAAATAAAAATCAAAGTGAAAATGTAGAACTTGTTCACTGTTGGGCTAGCTGGGCGAGACCGAGAAGAGAGGCGGCAATGCGAGGTTGTTGCACTGGTGAAAGGACTACTGCGAAGTGTGAATGGAATCGTGATGCGAGGTTGTGTTCGTCTACGGAGGGTGAGTTGAGGCTGACAGTTGCAATTGAGGCGGCTGTACTCGTATGTGAAGGGCTGATAATCAAGACTGCAAAGGGTTGCGAGTCAACGCTACGGAGGGTTCCTGCTAACCACTACATCGTTTTGAGCGAAACAAAACCTAATAAAAAATAGAACGCTTTTGTTGTCTAGGCCTAGTTGGCCTAGTTGGCCCATTAGTCAACCAAGTGCCTAAACTAGCAATTTCCCATTATTCCCCTCGGCCTAGGGTGCCTAGTCGGCACCTAGGCCGATTTTTACAAAACTGTTTGATTCAGTTCATAACTACTGCTGTTATTTTCTAGACTAGATAGATTCTATACTTTATTACATGTACTTTATGATCTTATAAAATCAGACAATGAAATGGTGGTCTGGCAGGTGACATAGAACCACCAGCTGCCGGGGAGGCAGAATCAACAAGATAATGAACCAAGAATAAGAGGAAAATGAATGTATTGAATAGTATGATAAATTACAATAATAAAGGTATTTATGATTTTATACTAAATCAGTAGACCACATCATAGGAAAACTAGAAATCCTTCCATCTCTAGGACTCCTAATATACAAGGAAAGTAAAGTAATCAATTAGATGCCTACTACTTCTAAGATTCTTAACTTGAGTTTAGGGGACCATGGACCATCCTAATTTCAATTTGGGAGCACTCTTAACTATTCTAAAAAAGGGGCATGTGCTTTGCTACTTTTTTGGGGTCTTCAAGCTTTGAAATATTTTTGGCATCAGTACTACCTTTTCGTTGGAATTAGATCACTTGTGTTTTTTTAAAAAGTATAACTCATAACTGCCATCATGATCAAACTTATTAAAAGCACTAGCGCAAAAGTGAGGAGAGCGACAGTGTGTTGTTGTGCCTGGGCAAGGCGCAGCCACATGAAGAAGCAGTCGCTTCTTGTCGCGGTTTGTCGATGCGCAAAGGCGTTTGTCGTGCGATCAGCAAGTCAACGTTGGTCAGCGGAAGAAGGTAAAAAAATAATTATGAAAAGCTTTAATTTTATGAGGGTTTTAATGTTTTGCACTTCCGCCTCCAACGGTGACTACTCCACGCAAAGCTCAGTAGCTCACCGCACTTAACTACTTAAGAGTTCAGTTCAGCTTCCTCTTCCGGCGCTGCGACGGCAAAGCTCAGCGCACTTCCGCTCTTCATCCGCCTCCTCTTCCGACTCTGCGACTGCAGCCTGCTTGCCTCCTGCACCGCGCTGTCGCTGCCTCCACTCTAGTCGACAACTCCAGACCTCCAGTCAGATGCCGAGATAAATCTCGGCGCTGACTCGCTGAGTTTTTCTTTTTCTTTTTTTAGGCGAGTCGCCGCCCACTGAAATAAATACGATGGGAATTATTGTGAGTCCTGTGCCTAGCTAGTGTTGTTAAATAGCTTGGTGGTTAGAGTCATGTGGGAGTCTGGCAGACTGGCAGTAGTGTAACTCTGTTTCTCTGTTTTTTTTTTTTTTTTAAATATTAATATTTAGTATTAAATTTAGTTGTTAATTGTTATTGATAATGTATTAATTATTATTGTTATAATAAACACCATACAGTTATAAAGTTATAATTAAAATCTTAAATTACAATTTATAATTGGTCAATTGTTATTGTTGTCTTGTTGATTTGTTGATCACTTATTCACTTGATTGTTGAATTGAACTATTGAAGTATTGGATTTTGATGACTAAACTTTGTATTATTATGATATTGTGACTTTAGGAGTTTCTATTTATGTTATTTTGCATTACTATTTGAGTATTTTGAATATATATTAGTTTTTTCAAAAAGCATCGCGACACTTCGCTTTAAAGCAAAGCCTGGGCTCATCGCTTTGGTGCGCTTTTTCGCTTTAAAAAGTTTGATCATGATTATATTTTTCATCTGTGGTTAATCACGTATATGCCATTTTTCATCTATGTATTAGTATCTCTGCTCTATTTCATAACTATTTTAAAGATGCTACATAATCAGCTGGAAATGCCAAAAATTTTATGCTTCTGCTGATCACCAGTAAAATTATTTTCTTCTTGTAGGACACAGAGATCATGGAACGATTGATCGCGATGTCAAGCGTACTCACCCAGATTTGCACTTTTTCTCAGGGGATACACCCTTTGCAAAATCCAACCAGGTAAGCTTTAGTTTGCTAGGCTCAAAATTGGTCTTGACTTTGTTCCATTAGCTTATTATGTCTCTTCTTTTCAGGAAGCTCTGAAGGATATACTCATTGTATTTGCAAAATTGAATCCCGGTATAAGATACGTGCAAGGGATGAATGAGCTCTTGGCTCCACTTTACTATGTTTCAAAAATGATCCCAATGAGGAAAACGCAGTAAGAAAGCCTGAATTATGTTAAAGATTGCAAGAACATATCTGTTCAGCAAATCTTCCTTTCCCTTCATTTCTCTACTTTATGGGCAGTTTGTGACTTTTCTTAATGATAATATGTACTGTTTTGCATCACTATTATTCCTCATTGTTATCATTACTATTCATTTTCTGCTTACCTGGTTCTTCATCATTTGATTGTCACTCTTTTTTTCCCTTGTTGCTTTGAGATGCTAGAAGACTACTAGTCTAAGGTGGTACAAGAAGTATAAATGGAAAACCTATAAATGCAAGCATCATATTTACTGAAACTAAGGGTCCGTTTACCAACAGAAAACTGTTCTCTGTTTTATGTTTTCAAATTTTCAGTTTTCATTCTCTATTTTCCATTCTGTTTGCTGTTTAGAAAACTTGTTTACTAACTTAAAACTGTTTCTTGTTTTCTGTTTTTTAATTTTCAGTTTTCACCTAAAATTTAGTTTAGAAAATATTAATATTTTTTGAGCTAATGTTTAAAATATTTTTTTTGGATATATTCATTTGAATGACATGTATATGAATATATAACTTTTACTTTGAATTCTAATATATGTGAGATTTCAATATCCGATATCTGGACGAACTTGTATTATGATGTAACATAATTAAAAATATTCGAATAATAGTCTATTGAGTTCAATCAAAATCTAAAACATTATATAGAGTTTAATTCTTAATTTTGATTTTGATAATGTAAATAATGTCTAACTTTAAACTTTAAAGTGTAATCAAATAAATTATGTTTAAATAAGTAAAGTAAGTAGAAAAGATTGAAGATATTGATAAGTAAAATAAGATGATAATGAATGTAATCATAGTAATGTGGTTATAGTGACATATAACTAACTCAGATGATACTGTTTTCATTTCGAAAACAGTTTTTAAGTATGTTCCAGTTTTCAGAAATTTCCATAAATTATTTTCAGTTTTCAAAATGGAAAACGTGTTAGTAAACATGTTTTCTGTTTTCTATTTTCCAGTTTCCGAAATTTCCAGTTAGTAAACGGCCCCTAAGTATCCTGAAAAGTCAAACCTACCAAGGAATGATAAAACTGACCCCTCAATGTCGACAATCTTTTACATCATAGTAGAGGGATCTCAGAATTCTAGTTCTACTGATTTTTAAGCAAAAAGACCTTCACAAGGTGTAATCCTAAAAGGTTGACAACTTGATACCCTGGTAGTCTCATAGATGTTTGTCTATATAATTACATATACATATTTGTTATATTAACAGGAAGAAATGATTTTAGGGGGAGGAATTACAATCACATAGATGTGTGAAATGCAGTGTCATCATATTTCATACTTCTTCCTCAAATTTTAATACAATAAATAAACTGAAAGATGCATACATACCTACATACACATACATGCAACACACGTGTTTGTGTGTATCATATATTGTAAAAGAAAGGTCTTTTAGTGACGTGAGCAGATTATCTAACATGGCATCTTAAATCACTACAAGAACAGTTACACAACTTTTGCTTACTGGGATTTGTCTTAAATAAGGAAATCAGTTCATAAAAGTCAATTTGAACCATGCTGATCTCATGGTATGCAAGTAATAAAACTTAACATTGACAGCTAATGATATGATAGGTAAACATGACTTATAACCTATTTTTTAGTAGTTTTAAGGTTAAAAAAAGAATTATGGCCTTGTTGAATCCATACACTTCTACGTTATTTTTTCTGATTCAGAGACAGTAGGGTTTCTATGTTGGGTAGAATGGATGATATTCTCTTCTTGTCTCCTGTCATTGTTTCTAGCATGAAGCTTAATTGTTCTTTGTAATTACTTTTGCTCATCAATTTCCACTTGCAAGTTTTGCAGGCTGCTGCTGAAGCAGACACATTCTTCTGCTTCGTGGAACTGCTAAGTGGATTTCGGGATCATTTCTGCCAGCAACTTGACAACAGTGTTGTTGGAATCAGGTCTACAATTACTAAATTGTCACAGCTTCTGAAAGAGCATGATGAAGAACTATGGCGTCATCTAGATGTGACAACCAAAGTAAGATCCATGTGTTTACATGTCTTGCTAACATATATTTTGTCTGAACTTATTTCTGATTTTTCTCTTCTGTGTCAGTTGGAACACCTAAAGTTACCTCTTCCACTATACCCCATACATTCTGCTTGCAAAATAATATTATTCTAAGAACATGTACATTACAGTAGACTAGTAACTGAAATCAAACAGGTAATGGAAAAAAAATGTCTTAAAGGCCAGGCAGGGTTAGATTGGTTCAGTGCCTTAGCCCTTAGTCATGTGTGGAAATAAGTTACTCTTGATCTTATGGTATGGGATTTTAGCTAAAAGTGTTTTTTTTTTTTTTTTTTAAATCTTTTTATATAAAAGTATTTAGTTTTTAGAGAGTGAAAAGGACATACAAAATGCATTAGGGTACTGCTACAAAAGATGTATCATACTACAATTTAGGTCATTTCTTAAAGATCATAAGAAGTCCCAAAAATATTCTATTTCACCAATACACTTTACTCTAGAATCGATATTGTTTCAAAGCACTTATACAGGCATACAGCTATACAGTAGGGAAATCATGAGCCATTCTGTACCTCTTAACAAGACATAACACAGAGAGGATGCATTCATGCATTACATATCTTATGAAACCTGTTTCCCATTTTGAAAAGGGTGGCAAAAATTCACTTCTCCAATCTTGTGACCTTATATGATTTAAGACATTGTACAACATTTTGATTCTTCGAATCATACTTTTCGTTCTAAAATAACAAGAGCAAGATCTGCCTTAGATTTACAACCACCTTGTCTGTTTCTTTCCTTTCTGCACATTGCATCCTTGTACTGTTCTCCTGCTCTGCTGTATCAAATACAACTTCTTTATTTATGCAAACTAAACAAATAAATGGTAACCTGCTGATTATCCACTGATTTTTTATACCTCTTTGTTACCGTTTAGAACCAAGGTTGTGGGGGTTAAACATACACTGATTGCCTAAGAGTAAAGGATTAGGTAAAATCTGAGGGATAGGAATTTCCCATAAATATATGATTATCAACATTATACATGCTGAGGTCTGTAAAATTTTATACAGAGTATAGTTTACCTGTTCCCCTGGCTTGTGTGACTTGCTTATTAAGTCGCATATGATTTTATTTCATAACTTGGATGATCAATATTATCTCATTTATCTGGTTGGCTGGTTATACTGAAATTCCTGTATTCAAATTTGACATCTAATTGTGATCTTTCCTGTGATATTGTACATAACAGGTGAATCCACAATTTTATGCATTCAGATGGATAACTCTTCTTCTTACACAAGAATTCAATTTCGCAGACAGTCTTCTTATTTGGGACACACTCCTCAGTGACCCTGAAGGCCCTCAGGCAAGTGTTTGTTCTTGGCCTTTTTTTTTAAAAAAAAAAAAAAATTAATTAATTTTTTTAAAAAAATTGGTAGGTTGGGTTTGGCCTAGGGGCTACTATTTTTTCTTTTTCCTTTTTTTTTTTGGTTAGCACTGGATATGGGAAATTGAAATTGAAGATCTTGTGGTTTTTCCAAGTAAACTATGGAAATCACATGACATTGGAATTGAAGTTCCTTTAGGCTTTTTACTGCTTTAGCATCTTTAGGGATGTGCAATCACATAACTTGGCACCTTTTGGTTGACAACTCTACATTGATGTAAGTCATTGGTCAACATACTAATTGTATCCTTAGAATACTTCCAGTCAGTCTTACAAATATCTTTAGTTGCCATATGCAATGTTGTAGAAAGCGCTAAGCGTTCATTGTGCGGTTGATGGGCACCTAGCGCCTAGGCAGGCCCAACACGAAAAGAAAATCCTTGACTGGTGAGTAGCAAGACAGCCCTAGTGTAAAAGTAAAACCAAGTCCCAAAAAGATAAGTGGAAAAGTAAAAGCCCAGGTGCCTAGGGTTTAACTTTTAATTTCAAAAATCAAAAGGAAGTGTGGAAGAGTTAAAGGCAAAAAGAGAAGTTGAAAACCACTGGCGACTTGGACTGTGGTGTTTGGCTGTTGATGGCATCTGGCAAGCCGGTGAGTACCGACTCAGAGTTGTCACCAACTACCAATGTCATCCGCATCTCAGCATCATCAGCAACTGCAACAATGGCGTCTAAGTTGCGATGATTGGCTGTTGGTGGGCGTCTCAGCCTTGCCAACAATCCTGTCAGATCAGCTGCCCAGTGGAATGGGGAAAAGGGTGATTAGGTGACTCTGTGACTTTGATTTTGCAATTTGGTGCTGTGATCTTTTATTTGTGGTTCTGATTTTCGATTTTCGATTTTCTACTGTGTGGCTTCGGCTTAGGGGCGCTAGCACCAAGGCCGAGTTTTACAACAGTGGGCATATGAGCTGGCAAATTTGATAATATTTTAGGTTTATCCAGTTTAGGCAGGTTTTCAAGAAGTTACTTTCGAACTGTCTCTAGATCTAGCTTTGTCCCACAAATGATATGCCCTATAAAATTCATTTCATAATCATTTTATCTTCTAACCATGGGTTTTTTGCAAGGTCCTAGAGAATGTTACATTGCAAATTTACCTCTGCTTACTATTTTCCAATACGTCTTTAAAATACTTGTTGCAGAGACTGGACATTTGTTCCATACAGCGAAATAACCAATTTTGTATTTTGCAAACTTACAGGAAACCCTGCTCCGAGTTTGCTGTGCAATGCTGATCATCATTCGGAGGCGTTTACTCGCTGGTGATTTTCACCTCTAAATTTGAAACTTCTCCAAAACTATCCGTCCCAAATATCAGCCACTTGCTATATGTTGCCAACAAATTACGCACAAAGTCAGCTGGCTAAATTTTCATCCAGAAATTCTGTGTTACTCGCCCTTGTTATTTGCTTGCGAAAAACAAAAAACCTATGTTTTTGTAACAAGATTTAGGTTGTAAATGTCAGTCGAGAGTTTTAGGAACCTTTTTCCTCTCCTTTATTTTTGTTTTGTTTTGTTGTTTTTTTTTTCCCTGTTCTCCAGCTGCTTGACCCATAGCCATGTGTTTGGATGGTTTTCTTTCAACAATTTGTTATTCTTTTGATCTTTAGTTTGCAGAGTAGAGATAACAGAAATTGGTATTTTCAGTTTAGTTTAATGCAAGTTACACAATACAGACTATTAGAATTGTATTACGCATATTTGCTGCTTTGTATGAATCAACGTGTTTGTTACATTTGCTGGACGTGGGTGAAATTTATCGAACTACCAATATGCCTGTGGTAATTCTGTAAAAGGAGAACAAACATCAGCGTAAACATAGAATTATCAAAGATATAAATTCTGTTTTTATATTACAGGAGAAATAAATGCCTAATGGTCGTGGAAATTCGTCCAAACCTCCTTCAATTTTTTTTTTGACTTACATTGTTTTGCTGATTAATCTTGAGCGCTATGGAAACCATCCATACCCCAAGTCATGAGAATTGAAAGAGGTAAATTAAGCCTGTCTAGCGGTTAAAAATTCCACAAAATTTGGATTATACACTTTTGCGGCACAATGAGGAAATTTCTGTCCCTTGCATATATTTACGGTTTAAACTCAAATGGCAATTGTCCTATGATTAATGAATTTACCCCAAGTGATGGGGATAATAGTTAAATTCAACCTATATAACAAAAACCAAACTATTTCTTCAAACATAGTGTAAAACCGTAATCACCATCTGGGGAGCTTCAAAATAAGTTTAGCCTATGACATCTATCTGCCCAGTGAAGTCTGGTTTGATTTCGATTGGCTATAGAATTGGAAAAATTCCCTTCCAACCCTCAATTCTACTCTCTAGGACATTCAGAAATCCATCCGTGGGGCATTTTATGAGCAGGGTCCAGAGCTGATTTTTTCTGGCCAAAAAAAACATTTCGGGCCAGGGGAATTTGTTATAGAAAGATTCAGGTGAAAAATCCGCTTAATGAGGCCCACCAAAATTTGTTTTTAACATGACGCGCCCTAACTGCTTCTTCAAACCCCCCTTTGTTGCCCCTTTTCTCGATCAAATTAAAAATAGGGGCAAGACCTTTCCTATCTGGTTTCTTATTGTTGTGCGGAAACCATAGTATAGTCTGGTGCCCGAAGGGAGGTTGTTTGCCAAGTTGCTTGGTCCCATCATAAGGTTTGGCATGAAAAACATCGGATAGGAGACAAACCATGTAATTCCCACAGCAGAACCTAGCCAATCCTCTGTTTGTTTCTTTGCTAGCTCACCTGAGGTATCCACTGTGCTATGATTCTCCAGGCGTGGAAACAAGGATCTAAAGGGTTTCATGAATCTCTCACCACCAAATAGATCACCTGCTGCAAGGTATATCCTAGTTGAGTTGTCAAACCCCATTGCACGCAGGATCAGACCAACCTGCAGAAACACCAACAGTTTAAAAATAGTGATCTAGTTTGCGATTCAGTTTTCAGAACTCAGATGAATTCTAAATGAAATATTTACAGATCCAGCATGAGTTGTGCCTTAGATATAGAAGATACCTCTTCTGGAGTTAGCGGGCACTTTCCAATTGCCCGTCTTTCACTATAAACAAGTCTCTTCTCTGCAAAATTTTCCTTCCTATACTTTGTCAGGATTTTTTGCTGTTCAGGAGTAAATATGTCTAAGCACCTGGATAGATTTCAAGTCAAAGATTACAAAACTTCAGAGTAAGGCACCACGATAAAAAAAAATAAAAAAATAAAATTATTTCTTTGAACCTATATCACTATAAAATTTGGCTTCAGTACAACGTCAAAGAAAGTTTTGCATAATTCATAAATGATGGCCATCATCCAAAAAAGACCATGCTATTCTTCAAGTCAATTTATCCCAATTCTATTTTAATATGAGACTTCAGCTCAGATCCTGAGATGCATTCCCAAAAATAGGTAGCGAGAGAGGTATCCATTCTCTTTCTTTTCTGTTCTTTTGTTTTTGGGAGCTTATATTCCTAGTTTTCATTTCAAGGACAGTGTAAGAACATGGGCTATAAGTTTTTGTCTCCTCACTCACAACCAGTTGAGATAAAATACTTATTATTATGTCAATCCACAGTAGTATAAGCAACTCACCCAGCAAATGCCAGCATATCCATCTCAAACCGAAGATGTATTGACATAAAGTGGCCTTGTGTACGAAGTCTATTGACTATTGCAGTACTTAGTTCCACAATATGTGGCTTAAACCTAAGGGCATGATAGTTAACCCTACACCTCAGCCGCTGGAACTCTGGATTGTCAATCTCTTCTGCCAGACGATGTGAAAAGGGAGTAAGATAAATAGCACCATGTTCCTTCATCTTCTCCATAGCAACTGTTGTGTACCAACTGATGGGAGCATCTCTAGGTGGCCGAATCTGAATCACAAAAAGGTCAATATTTACAATTATTAGAGTAAAAACAGCATGTGGTCAAACTCCACTGCATAATAAATCATTACCTGAAAAGCTTTTATTTTCTTAGTTTTCCCCTTTTTATGAATTTCAGGAATGCTCTCCACAATTTTTACATCAAACCTCAATGTGCTGATAAAATGCTCAACGTCATAGATACCACGAAAACCACTAGCCATCAACAGAAATAATGACAAATGATTAGCAGCTAAGTGAAAGTATTGTAAAACAGTAATCTAAAAATCATCTTAGACAACAAGATAAAATCAATTAAATACCATTTGAAGTGTAGGCTTCTGTTATTGATATGAAGATCAGTTTTCAGTGTATTATTATTATTATGCAAACATGATGCACACAAACTATTATAGAAAAAAAATTGTAAAACCTCCATAAAAAAGTACCTGTCATCATGCCAGAAGGAGTTTGCATCCAACTCAGGCAGCACAAGAGTAGCGTTCATAATTCTTGCAGCAAGAACTGCATTACAAATCTAAAAATCAAGGATTTGTCAACTTAGATAAGTTCCTCAAATTTATAGAACAAAACTGATGTAGAAAATAAATATCTCATAAGCCACTTCAACAGAAAAGATATGTGCAAGTTTGATGATAGATTGATAGTTTTCAGCATATACTCATTTAAGAATGGATGGTGTACAATATTAGGCATTTAAAAAATCACTTAGCATGTGGAAATATGCACACTCATAATTAAATGATACACTTGTGAGTTGTGACTGAGCAAATAAAAGCAGTGAACCTTGGCAATGCCAAGATTATTACAAAGGGAAAAAAATTATTCCAACAAAGCAAATGCATTAACACATGGAAGCTACAGCACGTAGCTGCAAACATGACTGGAACTATTTCAGGCAAATTAAGAGAAATCACATATCTTCTTTTTGTTTCAAGCCAGAATGGACTATATCACTCTGCACTGACACAGCAGACTCTTGGTTCTCCCCTTTTAGCATAAGCACATGTCTAAACTAAATGTGAAGGTATAAAATAATTGCACTTATCAACAGAACACCCTATTTGTCTTGCTATAAATGAGTACGATTAATCAAAAGATCCACTGGTCATCAAAGGGGGATTTCAAAGATAGAAAAGTACCTTTCAACTAAACATATTAGAAATTATATAGTACATTCATACATATATGCATCTATGCATGAGTGATGTACATATATTATATGCAAGGCAGAAAAATCTTAAGGAATATATTTAGATCTACAAATAAAATGGTAAAATTGGACTACGCGACCGCACTGCGTTGTTGATTCAGACACCATTGCAGCGAACACGCAGATATCAGTGGTTCAACAGGAGAGACTGCAGAAAACAAACGAAGAAAAACAGGAAACCTAAGGTTTAAACCTGTAGGAACATATAAAAAGCACTTATCCAAACTGGAAGATAGAAAAACTACATACGAGGCAATCAGATCGTGGAGCAGATGATGGCCTCCAACCATCAGAAGCAGCAGTTTCCCAAAGTGCCTTCACATCAATCTGTTCAGATATATGAATAATGTAAACATACCAACACCTAAGATAAGGCTCACTAAATTTACTAATGAAATGCATGAAATAAGTTCAGATTAATTAATGTTTTTGCTAATATTAGCTGTGTGGAAAGAGTAACTAAAAACAATTCAAGACGCTAATAAATAAGCAACAATTTGAAGCAGATAATGAGTGGACACAACACAAGGAGATAGAAGTACATAAAACATATGTATATATACACACATATATAAAATCCCGGAACTCCCAGAGAAAGATGAATGTGATAAACTTATAAGGTTTTTAATGCAGGCACAATGAGCACATGGAAAAAGGATAAAGATTTTGATCTTTCAGTATAGAGGGAGATTTCAATTAGAAGTTTAAGAAACTCATTTGTTCTAAATAAATTTTTATGATATATTCCTTTACTTCAGTCAGCTAATTATATTTTCTTCAGATTCTCCAATGAACAAAATCATTTTTTAATTGCCTATCCATACAATAACTTCTCTTCCCTCTTTAACTCACCATCTTCTTAACTGAAACCCTCCATTAGGACAAACATTTTTACAAGCAAAACTTCACATTACAGAATCTCATCTATACAAATCTATAACCAATACATCTTCGGCATATCAAACCCTCACTTCCATGGCTACTACGGAGTAATAATAAGATATGATAAAGATCCAATGGCATGATAACTTGGCAAACACAAACTCTATAATTGCAAACTTCGAGAACATTGAGGAAGAGCTGAAACATACATCAGATGGAGAATTGTCGTTACTTTTCATGGGAGCAGAGAAAAAGCATGACCATACAGATCACAACCACAACGGCCGCAACTGTGAGCCTTCCAAACATTCCCTAACTCCTACTCCCAGCTGCTGCTTCAGCTGGTGCCGATTGCCCCGGCCTGCTACTATCCAAACATCAGATCCACACACACACACACACACAGACCAGTAGATACAGAAGAGAGTGTGCATTGAAACATAGCCATAAACAAATGGAAGCAAATTTACTTCGCATTTTCGGCGACGATTGTGTGATCGGAGCCTGTGGAGTGAACTTATCCGGAATCTCTGGCAATACGCAGTCGTAGAGTGCGAAGTTGAAGTGTTATACTCTGAACAGAGGTTCGACGAGCGGGACAACGAGCGAGACAGAGTGCCTTTGGGAAGATGATAAACAAATTCGGTGCAAGACAACAATGAAGACAGATCTAAAATCTAGATTCAAGCTTGTGAGTGTGTGGGAGAAGAGACGAAGAGATGATGGGTGATGGCGGGTTTGTTTTGGGAGGAAGCATAGGCTCGGGGAAGAAGGTCGATGATCAATAAAATTAAAAGAAAAAACAAATAAAAATAAAAAGAGTTAATATACTGATTTGGTCCTCAGACTATTGCGAAACTACCAATTTGATCCTCGACTATATTCTTTACCAAATTAAGCCTCAACTTTTTTTATTTTTTCCCTATTTCATCCTCTGTTTATTTCACTGTGAAGCCTCCGTCTTCTTTAAGGATAGTAATGTAAATACACACAGCTATCAAACTCATTTCCCCTCTCTGAAAGCTCTGAAAATTCTCCATTAATGGCTTCCAAGAAAGAAAACCCCACCAACCCATACTAAAGTAAGCAATAATTGAAGCAATTGAGCACAGCACCCAGCATCAAACATCACTCATTATCCACAACAACAAGGAATTAAGAAAAAGGGAAAAGTTAAAAGCATGGGAATGAGTGGGGAATATTTTTGGAAGAACATTCAAACCTTTGCTGGACTGATTTTCTCTTTCACCGTCTCTCTCTCTAAAAACCCACTTCACTTCCTAGACCGGAGATGGTTTCATACAACACGCCTCTGTCAAAGAACTGGCAGAGAAGATTATGCAGAGGTTCAGCGACTGTGGGCTGATGAGATTTCTGACCCACGACTACCTTCACAAGCTTGATTTTCACATAATGGTTTATGAACGCGAGGGATTGTAGGAGAAGAAATTCACTCGAAGCTTGAAGATGTGGAAACTGTGACCGCCATGGGAGAATATAAGGGCGGCATTCGACTTTGCAATCCCTGAAGGAACTCATCCTGACCTCTCCCAGTACGCCTATAACGCGCAGAACTTCTGGAAAGAAATCAAATCTGAGACAGCCCCTGCTAATCTCAAGTTCTCATTTAAGAAGAAAATCCTCATACCAGAGTATAAACGAGCAATGGATATACTGATCAAGATTATGTTGAACAAAGTGGCCTAGACTGGACGATGTTACAGCTTATATGCTAGCCACTCTGAGCGTAATTATGGATTTATGGTGAATTACTCCTGCAACTCGGTCCAGATTATCTTCAACCAACTCAGAGGGTAAGTGGAGAAGGCAATAGTGATTCAAAGTCATTGAGTCGAAAGGTTGTGTGTATTTACATTACTATCCTTAAGGAAGACAGAGGCTTCACGGTGAAATAGGCAGAGGACGAGAACGGGTAAAAATTTAAAAGTTGAGGACTTAATTTGACAAGAATTATAGTTGAGGATTAAATCGGTAGTTTCGCAATAGTCGGAGGACTAAATCGGTCATTAACTCAAATAAAAATGGAAGTGATACCTTCCAATTCTACAAATCTCAATTGCTAATTTGCCATTTCCATTAACAAAATCATGAAACAAACACCGTTTTTTTTTTAGTACTGTTAACTCTATTAGATTATAACATCTGTTCATTTATGTCAATATTGTTCCCACTAAAGCTC
>VALG01010462.1:0-21836 GCA_009835305.1 Ipomoea purpurea
ATACAAGAACATTTAGATATTTTCTGAATTAATGTAATTGATTTGAAAAAACAAAAACAAAAAAAAAACAAAAAAAAAACAAAAATCAAAGAGATAAAATGTTAAATTTATATGATTTCAAATTAAAGAGGTTAGATATACTAAATTTTAATACATTTAAATTTGTACTTATTATTAACATAGTTTTATTTGATAAATTGGCTAATGTTGATTAATTTAGGGATAATATATAATGGTTCTCATGTCAAAAAATGCAACATTTTAATTACAACAAAGCATTTATATATATATATATATATATATATAGTATATATATATATATATTATATATATTATATTATAATAATATATATATATAATATATATACTATTACCCGTACTTGTTATGTTGTTGTGCACAAAGTTAATTCAAAATTTGATGATTTGAACCAAATTTGTAAGTTAAATCTTTAAAATTTATTTGTAATGGTGTGAACATTGAGCAATAGGAAGCACGGGCATTTGGTCATGGCTGCGAGCTATTGAGTTACCGTAATTTACATTCTTCCAAATGCTCTGTTGGGTCAGGACGTTGAAGCCCTTAGTTGGAGATTCAACCTTTTAGAAAAAAAAAGCACCAAAATGCAGGTAGGGTGAAATAAGATGCAATTAATGTAGTAGTTAGGGCGACACAATTATACCACTACAAAAGGTAAGGTTAGGTTAACCATAAGGGAGTATGGACTCAAAATTGAAGTCATGATGACACCATCTTGTTAAGTCAAAGAATTATAATGTCAAGTGGTGGCTAAAATAAGATTGTCATTAGCATCAACAATGTAAGATCATTAGGCCATTTTCTTCCCCAAGTAGACCCCAACATTAATATTAGGAGGATATTCGCTGATCAATATGTCGACTGATTATTGATTATAGAAAAAAAAAATCATATTTATTCGTTTACACCAATCAAATTTTGACTTTTTTATAAAATAATTTCACTGTTACATCGAAGAGTGAAAATCCATCTATGGGTTTGCTCTAAAAACACAAACAACAGAGCGAACCCAAACAACACATATTGTTGACACTCTTTTATAAGTATTGATTACTAACACACCACTTTAGGTGATTCTTGAACAACCATAATTCAATACATCCCTCAATCCAAGGGCTCTTATCCGGTGAGGTTTAATGGCTTAATTTAGTGTTGCACCTACTGGACTAGTGGTCCCTATCAAATCAATTTATTATAACGAAATATTGACACCAAATCTATATTGGCAGTTTAAGATGCCTGCATGATTCTCTCAAGTCTCAACTACTCTCAATCAAAAATCATAACACATTAACACTTCATGACGACAACAACAACAACACAAATATTTCTTTATACTCTAATACTTATAAATCAAGTCAATACCTTTATTATCATATAATCAGCGCAAATCATCATACTCACTGATGTCCTAATACAATTTATTTCTCTGGACCATATAAATAATGAATGTTTGATCCATCATTCATGCCCTCACCCCTCCCTTTGGCCCATTTGAGCAGTTTAGCCAAGGGTCATCTACAGGAGAACCCATTCAATGATGAGATAGCTTTAGTTTCTACAATATTTCCAACGATCTGACAGATTAGTTTATTAAAGCAAGTGCCGTGTATGTCCTTCCTGTGCAGCTGTGCCAATAGTCTGAAGCCAAAGCTTCTATGTGTACCATCTTGGCTACCAAAAGTGGCAGCAGCAAGGGTGGAAATGGAGAATACTATTCTTTTGGTTGATGAAAAATGGTTATTGGTAGTGTGCACATTCTAACAGAATCATCTTGCTAAGGAGTAAAATGTGCAGAGAAAAGATTTAGGCTCTACCTACCCCACACTGCAGCAACTGAAATGGCAACTCTTGAAGAATCCTTAGTGCAACCATTCCTTCTAGCAAATGTCTCCACAGCAAAAGAGTAGTGCAAGCTTTCTGCATGGTAATACAATAAAATTGTAAGGGACAGTCTAGTAATCTTCCTTACATGATTCAAGAGTATAAACCCTTTGCTTCAATCCATCCCAAAATAAGGGAAAGGGACAAAAATGCTTTCAAGTTTCAACCCTAACACACCTAGAAATTGGAGTGTCAATGTAGCCTTACCAACTTTGGCAGCTGAGTTGTTGCTATATGAGCAAATTAAGACTACAATAGCTGAGTTGCTGAGTTCCTCCATTTCATTTCCCTTTGAAGCTCCGTAGATATGTGTTTCCTCAATTGCATGGCTACATGACAACTCTTTCATGCTCAATTTCAAAAGTAACTTGACAATTTGTTTCACCAATAATCTCCACATGAGCATACCCCGTCTTTAAAATGGTGATATCTTATTATCTGTCTCTAACAATTATCTCCCTCCCCATAATCTTGGATATGAACTTAGTGGCTGTGTGACAGTCCACGCTACCCGAAGATTCTTTGTCACCCGGATTGTTGTCCCTGCGGGTGTGTTAATAATTGCGAATGCTATTGCCAAGCCGTTCACTGTGAGCAAAAAATAAACCATGCTTCTGCTCCTCATCAACATCATGTAATGCCTCACTGGTCTCAGGAACATATCCTTCTAATTTCAACCGTTCTAAAATGTCTTGCAATGCCATTTTCTATCTGAATATATTGTGGATGAGATTTGTCCCCAGAGACAAAAGCATGTACTTTGTTCTTAACTTCAACCCAGCTGCAAGCTGGTGTCTTTCTCATTCCCTTCTTCTTCATATTTTTTCTAAGTTTTAGTGCATCTTTCCATCGTCCAGTAACAGAATACATATTTGACAAGAGTACATAGGGACCCAAATTCTCGGGATCAACTTTAGTTTATTTCATCGGCAACTTTTTCAGCAAGTTCAACATTTTTGTGAACTCTGCAAGCTGACAACAAAGTGGACCAAACACTCCCTGTTGGTTGTAATATGCATGCTAGAGATTACATTCATATGCTTCCGCTAGTCTCCCTGCTCGGCCAAAAAGGTCTGCAACAGCAGCATAGTGCTCAAGCCCTGGGGATATCCCATATTTGTGTCTCATAGTTGTAAAATGTTTCCAGCCCTCATCTATTAAACCAGCATGGCTGCAAGCAGTCAAACAGCTACATAGGCCACAGAGTTAGGCTTGACTCCCTCCATTTCCATCTCTCAAATAAGAGGATGGCTTCACGTGCATATCCATGCAGTGCATCCCCATGATATGGCTGTCCATGAGACTGAATCACGTAACAACCATCTCATCAAAAATCCACCGAGCTATCATTATCTTCCCACATTTTGCATACATATCCACCAGTGAGCTAGATATGTACATATTATCAACAAAACCAGTTCTAATTATGTATGCATGGAGTTGCTTTCCCAAATGAAGCGTTGTCAAATTAGCACAGGCTGGCATTAATACTAGAGAAAGATACCGGCAGAGGTTCTTTATTAGCAGCTAGCATCTCCCTAAACAACTTCAGCCCTTCATCAACATACCATTTTGCACAAATCCTGCAATGATTGAATTCCACGAAACGTCATCCTTTTCAGCTAACTCACAGAAAACCCGGTTGCATCTTCCACCAAATTACAATTGGCATACATATCAATCAAACTACTCCCAATAAACACATCTTTATCAAACCCATGCCTAATTGCATAACCATGTATTTCTTTTCCCTTCAAGACATCCACATGCTCAGCAAAGATAGGAAGGATACTGGACAAAGTGAAACTGTTGGGCTTCAAATCAGAATTCCCCATTCCCTAACCATCTCTAGAGCTTCCTCATACATCCTATTTTGTACATTACCCCCAATGACTGTGTTCCAGGTAACAATATCCCTATTTGGCATCACCTCGAACAATTTCCTAACACTATCCACTTTCAAAGCTTTCTTTATTCTCCCCTCTCCATTTTGGTTAGTATGACACAAACCAGGGACTTGTACCACCCCATCAATATTACTCCTTGAATCACCAGTCAATTCAAACACACTGTTAGATGCATCAATTTGCTTTCTTTCGGGAATTTCATCGAACATGTTGGGGTCATCCAATTCCTGCAACTTGGCATACATATTCATGAGTGCATTCCCAGTATAAAGATCGTAATCCAACCCACACCTCACAACATACCCATGAACAGACTCACCGAGCCTCAAATCCCGCAAATGGGTACACGCTTTAAGCACAGAGGGGAACACATTCCGGTCCGGGTACCTTCCCGGAAGCTCTCATCTGGAGAAAGAGCGCAAGGATTCGAAGAAGAGGCCGTTGGAAGAGTAGCATTTGATGATGGATTTCCAGGCTTTTGGGCGGCGGCGGAGATGGGAGGGAGTCGAAGAGCGAGAGACATTCTTGTAAGAGGGCTGAAGTTTGTAGATGGAAAGAAGGGTGGCGAGAGAGGGAGGAAGAAGTGCTTCTGGTTTTGATGATGAGGGGCGTGCAGACTGCGTGGCCTGGGACTTGGATTTGATCGGCAGATGGATTCGCCAACAGGGTTTTGAGGAGGTTTTGAGCTGAAGTGTTCATAGTATGTTGAAGAAATGAAGAGCTAAGAAACTAGAGACTGTCTGCCATGCTAGATTGCTAATAGCAATGTCTGTACTATGTATTAGTCTTTTTTGTATTAGGATGAATGATTATTATCTCAATATAACTAAAATCACCAAGAAATTTATCACCAAAATATTAGATGTATTATCTCTTTAACTAAATATCACAAGAAATTTTACACAAATTATATAACCATAAATTAAGCATACTACCTTGCATTGGATAGACCACGATAATTCAAAAAATAAACCTTCAGATTTTGGTATCTTGACTAGTTCTAATAGTACTTGATAGCTTCTGAATATTCTCATAGTCCCAACCAAGACTAAAAAAATTATAGTCTGTAATTAATACTTCACAAATTTTATTACTATACCGTATGATAGATTAAAATAAATAAACATGTAGTTGCTGTCAACAAATTAAATTACTTGTTAACAAAATTGTTAACCGTAAGTAAAAATGTAATACAGATACAATAACATTTTATGTATAAGTTAATTAACCGATTGGTTCTCATCGACATGGGAGGATTTCAAACCACTTTGATCCATCGACTTTCACAATATAACCCAATTTAAGTCCCAACTATTGAAAACGTTTAAACCAAAATTGAGTCCTCAGTACTATTGAGTTATTACCAATTATTGCGTACCGAATGAACTATGAAGATTTCACTCACTTATTTGGTTCATCGCAAACTTATCAAAATTGAAACCCAATTTAGTCCCCGCAAACTATACAATGGTTTATAACTGAATGGTCCTACGGTACAAAACTGATCGTATAAGTTAGACGTTAAAAAACTGGGAGGGGATCAGAACTGTAAATTCACTTTATTCGCCAATTCCCAGGTGTTAGCTGGACTTTAATCCCAAAATCACCCTAATCGCAGCCAAGTGCATCGGCCCAAAGCTGGGGGAGAGGGGGAAGACTACGGCGATGACCACTCGATGGTCTCTCAGGGCTCTCTCTCCTCGGCAAACTGCAGCGCCGGAAGGCGTAGGCAGAGCAGCTACGGCGGCTGGGTTTCGGAGCGGCTGGGGAAACAGTTGGCGAGGTCTTCTCCCCTCGATTTCCCGATAGTCTCAGTTTATGGGTAGTACGACAGCAATGTGGCGGGCGACGGTTCCTTTCGCGCAAGTACAGCCTCTCTTCATCGATAATTAAGATAAAAAGAAATATAGGCAAATTTTCCTATGTATATTCTTATTTTGATAGGAACCAAAAGTAGGACCATTTTGGGTTAAAAGTTTTCATAGTTGAGGACTAAATTGGTCAATTTTAAAAGTCGAAGGACCAAAGTGGTGAAATCCTCATAGTCAAGGACCAAATCGGTAATTAACTCCTTTTTGTATCAAGTTCACATTGGAATATGAACCCAATTCATAGTATATATGAATGAATTAAAAATTTTACTTGTGCATATGAATTAAAATTTACTTAGTGCATACCTTAAATAATGACTGCGTGTTAATTTTTTTTCTTTGTTACTCAATAATTTAAGATGGTACAAAAATTAATTTAATTTGGTTCTCTTCTTTGTTACTCAATAATTTAAGGATGTCAAAAATAAATTTAATTTGGTTCTCGTTCAATTTAAATATGTACTTGAAATTTTGATACAAGTATTCAGTAACAATAGCTCTCAGTGCCTCTGACCTAGATGCTGCAAAAAGAACTGTAAAAATCTCAGATTTAAATTAACATCAAACAGCATCAACGCTGACCGCATAGTTTACCAAGTGGACACCCTCATAAAGTGGCTACGGGTATCCCCATCATCCAAAAAAGAAAAAGAAAAATAAGTAATCCATTGGGTGGGTTACAAAGCTAACACAAGTAGAAACTAGTACTGTAGAATGCACTAGAGATTAATAATACAGATCTGTTATTACAAAATATCAGGAGCAGAGAGGACTTGGTTTGAAGATGACCAGAATATTTAGCTGCATAGCATGTTAAAACTTTTAATCATCTTCCCTCTCTGGTGGAAGACCACAAGGTGCAAGCATTTTCTGCAAAAGCACACAAAAAGTATAAGATGCTACATTGCTATTGGCATTAGAAGTTGAGTCTCCCAAATATGAAAAGCAGAGGCACTCTATCGTATTTTATAGTTGACTGTTGAGTCAATGTAGAAGCATAAAGCAAGCATTATACTAATTGCAGATTTGGTAAAACTCTTCTATTATGAAACTAAAAATAGCGAGAATCATTTTCATGAAACGGGTTTTTGACTTGAATGGTCATCTTTCATGAACAAGTGACACAAATGGACAACTTTTAAAACTTGGACAAAAGGAAAAATCATTTGGGACAAGTTTTTCCTTCTTTTGTCCAAGTTTTAGAAGGTCGCCCATTTGTGTCACTTGTTCATGAAAGATGACCATTTCAGTCAAAAACCCTCATGAAACTACCCAGATATGTAATATAGTTAAAAGAAAATGACCAAAGAGCCTTCAACACACAAAGCTAGAACAGAAACCACCGTCTGTCATGACAAAATATTTATTCTCAGCTTTTCATACTCATATAATTGGAGGTTTATTATTATATAATTGTTATTCAAATAAAATAATAAATTTTATTATTAAACATTGCAAGAGAAACATCTCAATGTGAGGAAATAAGGAAAAAAAAAAAAAAACATTTTATGCTTGTTTGCAATTCTACATAAATTGAAAATATTATGATATTAATGCCAAATCATATGATTACAGGGATACTTAGTTGCCAAATAATATCCAACTCAACATATTTGAGTTGGGTCATCCCTAATGGTGATTGGGTAGTATAACTGGATAAAATTACTACAACATGTAAAGGTTTGGTATTAAATTGCCAAATTTTAAAGGTTTGAATATAATCAAAACAAAGGGCAAAGGTTTAGGTTTTTCTTACCAATAAGCCAAAATAAAATGTTAGGAAAAGGGAAAGGGTTATATCCTAGACTGCTAGTAGACTGTTAATTTTTTAAGCATTTCATCATGAGCAGAAAGAAAAATCAGAAACACGAGCTAAAAATACAAGCTATGATTCTATTTTTATTAGAATGAGCTTAAATGAAATGGAGAGTTCAAGGCTAAGATGGGAATAAAACTACCAAAAGAAAAAAATTAAAGTATACTTGCTTCTGAAATTAATATCAGAAAAAGTTTATCCAAGAGTATGGCATGCAGTAAAATTGTAAAAAAGACTCTGATTGTCTAAATGCACTCTGGGAATATAGAAAGCAGTAAACTTGAGAAAACGCCACTCAACAAAATCAGGCAAAATACATTAACATTAAAGCAACATTAAGAAAATTCAGAGTACTAGAATTTGAAAGCCAGAGTTCCACTCATTGAATTGCATAATAAAATAATAGTAATACGTGAAACTAACTACACACCTGCATGAAATTGTAGCGCTCTCTTCCAATAGATTCATTCTCCGCAATAGCAAAGTAGGCCAACATTGGGTAGTGGCCAATATAGGAAGCATAGCAATCGCGCTGAATATTCACTGCCCACTCACTACACACCAAATAAGAGCTATCAGTGATATTCTGGATGATAATCAGAGAAATTTTCAAAAAATTGGAATTTTAACCAGAACAGATATCAAACAATATACCAAATTCGCAAGCAGAAAATATGTAAAATAATAACAATAAATGAATAAAACAATTCGTTTAGGAAACTAACAATCTAGTCAAGTCAGCATGTCCAGTTCCTACATATCTAGCTTGCAAGTGTTCCAGCTGGGAGTTGATATTGAATCTATCACTTGCCTGCACCCACGAACATGTAGCTTAAGTAATTATATAGCAATATCAATTAGCGCACACGGCATATGAACACCAAACAAAATAGGGTTGAGAGCAATGAGGAAATTTTAGGGTTTTTTTTTTTTGGATCTTAAAGTTTAGCGTTTTGGATGCGATATGAACATTATAATTTATATCCAATTAATTAAAAGAAAGACTAAAATTAATAGGAATTCATTTTCAGGAATGTTACCTGCATTTTTTCTTTTCTTCTTCACTGAGTAGAAACTAGAAAGCAGCAGAAGACGTCAAGAGGAGAGAATTCTGCGTGAATAGATATGGTGTTGGATCTGGGCTGCTACTCTTTATAGGGATATTTGGGCCTTGTGGATAATTATTTATATTTTCAGGATTTTTTTTTTATAAGACATATTTACATTCGATTTTTCCGTCCTTTCCATTTTTTATTACAAAAAAGTAGATAACTGACTAAAAATCAAAATAATAACCTTGCAAGGCTAATAAATCATTGTTATAGGGAAAATAATGTTCAAATTGACCACTGAATATAACCTGAAAATGTATTAAGCCACTAAACGAAAAAAAAAAAAAAAAAAAAAGTACAATTGTCCCAACTTAGCTTGCGGGTTTAGTGGGTCGATTCGCAAAAATCCGCAAAATTAGGCTCGAAAAATTTTGCATGTACATCTCTTGAAAAATGACTTCTCAAAAAAAATAAAATCATTTTCTCCCAAAACATACATATTTTCATTTGACTACTGCATCATTTTCCATTGACCTCATTTCCCCCTCTTGCCAAACACTGAAAACTCGGAAATCATTTTCCATAAAACATTTTTCGGAAGTCATTTTCTGAGTTTCCAAACGCACCCTAAACTACCATAGAATTTCACAATCCAAATATTTGTATCTAATTTAGCTTTTATGTGTAATTTACAAACTATCACATAAACGGAGTTAACCAACGCACACCTTCGAATAGTAGTTACGAATTTTTCTCCTCCACCAAAAAAAAAAAAAAGAGGAAGAGTAGGTTAACAAGCATCAAATACATCTGGAATACAATATCTCAATCTAAAATGTGGCACTGCTACAATCACCCCGATGAAGAAAGGTAATTACAAGAGCAAGGTTACATCTTGACACAAGTTAAAAACACCAAACTACTAACAAAACACTGTTATATGCACTGGAAGAAATAATTTACACCAAGAATCAATAGGACCAATGCAAATACAGACTCCAGAAAAAACAAAATCAATCGCGGTTTCTGTCACGAGTAATTACACTTCAAAATAAACTACTACTGAAGAGCTGTTCGGTTTAGGATTAACATCAGTACTTTTATCCTGTATGTAATATGTTCGATTCACTTGGTTGGTCATAGTCACCCGCGTGATGCTATTGACAGGTTAGTGAGGTGGTTCCGATTCACCGGATTTTGAGACTTCTAGCGGGGGAGGTAAGAGATTAAGGAAACTCCCCTTTGCTGATTGCGTGGAACCAGAATCTGAATCTTCACCTGTACACATTATAAAACGTTATGCGTGTTCTGCTTGTATCCAGGTAAAATGCTCAGAGTTAAGTTAGTAAGAAAATCAATGGTGATCTAATGGTATGATCATGAAATCTACAGTTCTGTCATTAGTCAAAATGAAACTCGTTGCTAATTTATAGCACAGCCATCAAAATTAGTTGTCGGTGTTAAGAGTGTCCCACATTGATAAAATAAGCGAGAGCACATGGGTTTGTAAGTCCATGAGTTAGACCAGCTAATTGGTTGAATTCAATCTTTTAGTGTGGTTTGGCTTATGTGCATTATAACCCAGTTGAGTGACCCTAGCCCAATCTTAATTTATAAGAGTCGGAACCACCTTTACGGCTTTACATAGGCAAGTGTTGGGCGGAGGCCGGTATGGGCCAAGTCCAGCACCATGTGGCTAGGGGGATTGTTGGGCGGAGGCCGGTATGGGTCAAGTCCAGCACCATGTGGCTAGGGCGATTGTTGGGCGGAGGCCGGTAAAGGGCCAAGTCCGGCACCCTGGCTCTAAAAAATGTGATGGCGGTCTATAAAAGAATAAAGTAGCACCTTCGCTACTTGCTATAGCTTTTAGCGTAAGTGGTAAGCGTTTGATCCTAACAGCAAGCAATAGGTATTCAAGTACTAATATGCACACCAAGTATTAATGTTAGAAACTTAGAATTGTACAAAGAATGATATATGCAGAGGAGAGACAAAGAGGACGTACTGAAAAGGGCCTTCACGCTAGGCCTCTTAGGTTTAGTGCTCTTCTTCTTCAATTCAGCTGAAAATAGAAAACCATTGAAGATAAATGTTAGTAGCCGACAAAAATTCCTCTAGCAAAGGTAGCGGGAAATAGAGATGCAGAATGAAAAGTCGCCTAGCACATGTCCAAGTCATAATTTTTAGAGAGGGACGAGCAAGATACCGATTCCAGGAACTTCGCTTTCATTCACAATCTCATAGTTTTTGTACGTGTAACCCATAAAGTTGACATCCTTTGAAGGGAGCATCTGAGGCAAGAAAAAGAAGAAGTAGCAAAATAAGTATGCCTGAAAACACCTTGAAAAGAAGTACGGAGGTTACAGTCAACCAATACAGAGATAGTAACCGGACTTCAAGAACTATCAATTGATTGACCGCTATAAACAAAATCAAGAGGCCGATTATGTAATTTGATAAACTATTAGGCATGGAAAACAAATGTTCGGAGTTGACCGCTTCTATCCAAGTACGTAAACCTATAAGAATCTTTCACAGCTAATCAGGAAGCAACAAGTGTATCTCTATTACACAGGCTCCATAAAACCAGCGAGAATACCAGGCATACACGACACCATAAAAGCAGGCATGCTGTGTTAAATTAAACGTATCCAAGCATATGCCCACGCCTTCAAAGCCCTCCTGTAAGCAGACCAACTGGAGTATACACATAAGGACAGCGGAAGTGCCCAATCAACCCGTCCTCTTCTCCCAATTGCCCCAACACTCTATGGTTGCCAATAAATTTGTCTTGAAAAATATGCCAGATGCACTCACAACCAGTGTTGCAAAAATCCCGCCTAGGCACCAATTAATCGGCACCTAGGCGCTAGGCACTGGCCGGCCACCTCGCGTATCACCATAATCGGTGGTCTAGGCAGTCGACTAGGCCGCCTAAGCACCGCCTAGGCGCCGACTAAGCCGCCTAGGCACCGACTAGGCCGCCTACGAATCGACAAGGTCGCCTAGGAACCGACAAGGTCGCCTAGGAATTGACAAGGTCGCCTAGTCGGCCAATTAGCTATTGTTCCCTTCTTTTTTAAATGGGTTATTTCACTCAAAACGACATCGTTTTGAGCGAAATAACTCTAAATTGTTCAAACTCTAGATGTTTTTTAGGTTAATATTTAATATTTTAGTATTAAATAGTTTATAATTATCAAGTCTTAAACAATTAAAAAAATTTAAACAAATTTTTAAAAAATAAAAAATACACAGGCGCCTAGGTGCCGGTTAATCGCCGCCGCCCCCTGAGCGCCCGAACAAGTGTGAACAAAACAAATTTGAATGAAGACCATATAACAAAAGGTCACCCATTTTGTCAACAGCTATAGAGAAAATGGTAATGCAGCATTCTTGGTTGCTTGGCAGATTATTATAAAATTTTAGTTGTAAAATATGAAAAAGCCATAGAAAAAAAATAAAAAAATAAAAATCCACTTAGGTGTACTAACCTTCCTCCATGGACCTGATTTTGTTGCTGTTGGAACTTGATTATCACTCTGAAGCAACCAGAGACAACCAAATGTTCATACGTCAAGCAATTAAAAAAGTAACGCAATAATGTGAAGGATAGCCAAAAGGATGACTTATTCACCTCTTCAAACTTCTCGAAATTTTGAGTATCCAACTCATCATTAACTTCTGGAATAAACGCAGCCTTCATTTGATATAATTTATCCCATTCAATACCCTTGAACCATGGGTGAGCCTGAAAATAATTGTCAATAGGCTATTCCTCAACCTCGATCTTATGAAATGAACAAAGGATTTCAAACATAATATAAATATGTACCTTTATTTCATAAGCGCCTTTCGTTCCAAGTCTTTGTTCAACATTACATAAAAGTTTACAAATGAGATCCTTTGCTTCCGGTGATAGTTTTGCCTCCTCTGGAAATTTTAAATGTGTACGCCAGTTTACTATCTGCAGCAAAAAAGAAGTAGAGGGCAGATTAAATAAATAGACTATCAACAGCTTTATGTACAGACCGACATTTACATGGCAATATAGATTACCTTTCTACAAGTAGACATCGGTTCATCTGAATAGAAAGGCGGATATCCCACCAACATTTCATACATAATCGCACCAAGTGACCACCTGAAAAAATATAATGTTCCAAATAATGTAACTCAGAAGCACAGGAAACATTTTCTGTATGAAATGTAAAGGTCATAGATACTAGATACGAACCAATCACATTCCATTCCATATCCTTTCCTCAATAAAACCTCTGGTGCAATATAATCAGGTGTACCTACAGTTGAATAAGCCTGCAGGACCAAATATGTTAGAAGTTCACATTCCCGTCCCATAGAAAACAGCAAATGATATACTGAAGAATAGTTCAACTAAGATATGTTGAATTTGGAGGATGGAATGGCCTGGCGGGTGGAGAATAACACCACCCGCCAGTTAGGCGGAAGCAATATGAAGAATCAAGGAATAGAAAATGTGTAGATATGATTCTGTTTTATCTATCTGTGTTTCTAATAAAGAAACATAGTACATATATATATAAAAACACATACCTGTAAGTAACTACCCATAACTGACACCTATTCATAAACAGACAACAACCCTATAGATAAACCTAACTCTTTATTTTTCAACAAAAGTCATAATCTAAATATTTGGTAACCTAGCATAGATGTACAATATATGATAAGGGGTGAATGTGCATGCACTCCAACTAGAAGAGATCAATCACGATAACCCCAAAAGTCTCTCATTTAGATCACTAATTATGGGGTATATGGTCCAGCAATTATGGGACTGTTCCTTTAGGTCCTTTTATTTGTTGGGAATAAGAATGCAAATCATATTGAGGAAGCTTACAAGCATTCTCCTGTTCTTCTGCCAATTCTGCAGTTGCTCCTGTTGAGTGCGTTTGGGAGCTGTGGGGCGCCCGTCACTTTGTAGAGCACCACTAAGATTATTTCCTACTGTAAAATCCTTTTCATGAAGATTGCTGCAGTCTAATGGTTTACATAATCCAAAGTCGGACAATTTCATATGCCCATCTCTATCAAGAAGCAAGTTGTCAGGTTTTATATCTCTGCAAATTTTGAAAAGAAAAAAACATAAGGGTATTTCCTCCTAAACTATTGAATGAAGGCCTATATAGTAATAAGGCAATGAAATCCCAACAGACAACATAGAATTTTGCATTGACCTATGAATATAGTTGTGTTTATGGATAGATTCAATTGCAAGGACTGTTTCTCCCACGTAAAACCTTGCTTCATCTTCAGTTAAGGTATCCTTTCGCATCAATAATGTCATCATGTCTCCACCAGGAAGATATTCCATTATTAGGTAGAGGTATTCCTCATCTTGGAAAGAACAGTATAGCTTCACAATGCAATTGCTATCAACTTCTGCGAGTAGATTCCTTTCCGCTTTGACATGCTCAACCTAACACATACGAAGGCGACAACCAAATTAAGCATGTAATAAATATGCACCTCAACTTAGCGATCTGCAAATAAATATGCACCTGGCCTCGACGAAGCATTTCTGATTTCTTAAGCTTTTTCATGGCATACACATGGCCTGTTGCTTTCTCCTTGCATACTCTAACCTGAAGAACATCAGTCATTACTCATTAATTATGTTTCACCTTACACAGGTCAAATATAGAAACAATTACAATGTTAGCAATATCTCAAGAATCAACTTCATAACTCACAACTAAACAATGAATATCCCACAGTTTATGCTTAAATTTCCAGGATTATTGGCACTGAATGGTTCAATGACTAAGGACAACAATTTTTTATTTTTATTTTTGAGTACTATCGACTCTAATTACAGTGTAGTATCTGTTCAATATACTTTCTCTATCAATTATAGCCTAAAGAGTCAATACCCCACCACCGGGGTTCGATCCTGTGACCTTTTTCCCTCAAGGAGAGTCACAGAGGTGTCAATTGAGCACAAGGTGCTTGGCCTGAAATATTCACAGCAAACTTCACTTGAAATACTAAAACCAACAAACATGCATCTTTAATTGACGAATCCACACAATAGAGACAGACATTAAATGGATATTTTTATCAGTCATGTTATCGTATGTCAGCCTAATATCAGAAATTCAGAAAGAGATGACAGAAATCAGCCACATATTCAACCTTTACACCATAAAGGCATGTTGACTGAAATTTATAAGTGAAAGGAAATACATACTTAACAGTTTTTAAAAGCTTTTGCTCATATATAATCTACAAAAACAAATAGTTTGCACTTTTCACATTCATAACCTAATGATCAAAACATCAAATATTTCAGTCTATGGTATATTGGTATGTTTAAGCTTGATAAGTTAGCACTGGAAGAAAAAAGACCAAACAAAGTAAAAAAGCATGTTAAACATTTCATTGATTTAGTTACTATGTAATTGGACACTTTAAACTTTGAAGGTGAAAACTATAAGAGAGACAGAACATACCTCACCAAATGCACCCTTTCCTATCATTGTCAATGGCTCGAAATCATCAGTACCCATTTTATGTCTTTGGCGGCGCATGATTTCAGTCTCTTTTTTCTCAAGGTACTTCAGTATGTTGTTTTGCTCTTCCTCAGAGACCTCAGCATCGGCAAGTTTCTTTTCCAGCATGTTGCGCCTGCATCCAAATACAAACAACTATCCATGACTTTTTCCTTAAATTTCTTTAAAGAATTTTACCAAAATTCTATTCATACTAGTAAAGTCCATTGCTGTCTCAAGGATTCCTTGCTGCCTGAGGCAAGCATCCATGTTTTCCCTTGTATTCAGTGAGTTACCATTTCTAGATGTTTAAGTTTAATGATTAAGGGCTTTTATTTTCTAACAAAAACTGAACAATGTGAAGATGCATATTCAAATGTCAAGAAATATGGGATTCACTAAAAAAGGAGTCATCAAGCTAAGAATGCTAGCCATGCCAGTAAAGTCACTATGTCAAATATGTATGGAGTCATCAAGTGAAGAATGATAGCCATGCCATTGAATCATTAGGCCAAACATGTATTTAGACTATTAGACACTCTAACCCACCAAAGGAATCTGACCTTACAATTAAGGGAAAAATGCAATTTTAGTCCCTCAGTTGTTCCTTGCTAGCCGTTTTAGTCCCTAACTTTTTACCATTGCAATATACACCCCCTAACTCTTCAAAAAAATTGCAATTTTAACCCCTAGATCAACAAAACTATTAAACTATATTAAAATATTACTTAGTACATGTTTAACGGAAAGAGAGAATTGTAACGGAATGGATGACAGTATCATACCGCTCCCTGCGCTCCTGCAGGCTCTTCATTTGCTCCTTGTAATGGTTTTCTATATACTGCTTAGCAACAGCAACCTTTTGCTTTGTGGCATTTGATGGTGCTGCGTCATTTGCAGGCGAATTCAACCCTTCCTTCCCAGTACTAGTAGTTTCTTTCTTGTAAGGCTTTGGTTTTTCTCTAGGACTAAACTTACTAAACCAACGCCGTGTAGCCTCCATCCAGCTCACTAAACCAACTTCTTACTTCAGATTGGAGAACTGTAATTCCAAGTACTACAAATCTATGAACTCGAATATTTGCTTTTCTTCCACACAGAGTATCCCAAACATCAATTAAAATTCCGATGACGAAAAAGTTGGATTCTCTGCAATGGGAAAGAACAAACAAAAAATGGTAATTCAACTGTATAAGGTAAATTTCTTACTTTGCTATGTAAACAACACATCTTGGTGGGTAACTAAATGAAAATCGAAAGCCATAATCTTAATTAAACTGACATAGTTTCATGTATAATGGTCTCAAAGCCGAAAAAAAGAAGTTTTACACCATCAGTACTTAACATCAAATTAAGTAACCATACACTCCAGTGATTTCGTTCCTTTTTTACCCTCTGATACTAGCACAAACACCCACCACTTTCCCTCTTGAGCATTATAGCAATGAATATGGAAGGTAAACCCACCTCAAATTCATATCCACCTTCAATACAATTCATATAAGATACCATATACTTCTAAATCAATTGAAAATATATGGTCATTGAAAAGGATATCTACCAGTTAACCACTAACTTATCTGACAGATCCAAAAAAAAGGAAAACCAGAAATAACACATAGCAAAAATATATAAACCCAGATAAAATTGATATCATTGAGAGAACATAGAGAGAAATAAAGAGCCCACTTGACCAAATGCAGATAAATTCCCATTCAACAAATAATCACATAACCTCAAACCCTGCACAAAGGACTTGATCATAATTAAATAATCAACCAAAATTTACACCAACCGCTGAACTAAACAAAAAATTTGCAAAGTTAAAACTTAAAGAATCCATCAAAGGGGGGAACCAATCAACTACAAAAATTCAAGCTTTAAAATCATAATTTCACGCATCAGCCGATCCAGAAAGAACCAAAAACTTAATCAAATGCAAAAAGAAACAAAAATCCAAACTTTACTATAATATTCATTCCAAGTTGAAATCCCCTTTACTTAAAACGCGGAAATTTTACCTGAATTCAGCTCCCTTTTGACTTTAACCAATCGAACCGGCCGGTGTACAGCGAACTAACTTAATCTCAGAATAGTCCTGAAATTTGGTAACTTTATTGAGAAAAAAAGAAAGCTAGAGAGAGTAGTAGAAAGGGTGCTTAATCGTAGAAGAAACCCACAACGTAGTAGTAGTGCTGTGATGGCATCAATTCACCATAAGCTCACATACAAAACGCTTTACTGAGAGAGAGAATAGGAAACCTTTTTCTTTTTATTATATTTTTGGCAATTACTTCATTTAATGGAAGCCAAATTACCTTCTACTTCAATGATATTTCTGTGACTCTCTCAAAGGTCACATGTTTGAACTCTAATGTATTTTACATGGTCCTATTCGATAAATGATTGTTAATTAATAACTGTTTGGGTTAATTAGAGAGTATAACTAGTTAATAACATTAACTGATTATAGAAATATATTTGATAAATTAGCTGTTAGTTGATAGTTATTTGGTATTATTTATTTTTTAAAAAAATTAATTGAAAAAGTTATTTTGAGTAACTTTTGAATTTTAATATTTAAAGTACAAAAAATTAATTAACCAACACTTATATAGATTTTTAAACCAAGTCAAACAACTAATAGTTGTCAAAAATCAAAATTGACCTATAGGGCTAACTATTTTATCAAATTGGGCCATAATATTTTTCACTTTTCTAATTAATAATAACTATTTTTTATAGAGTAATGTTATTTTTCCTCTTTATTTTACTTCATAATGTTCACATATGACCTAGACTTCTTATTCATTGGGTGTCGTAAATTAGATAATCTTATTCTTACGTTAAAAAATAAAATCTACTTATTAATAAAATATAAAATGAACCAACTCAATATTACATGCCAGGATGTAAAATTCGAAGAGGATGTAGCATTGCTCATTTTTATATATCTAAAAAATAATAATAAGATATTTTATATACTCTTAATATTTACCTTCAAAAAAATATACTCTTAATATTTCTTTTAATTTTTAAAATTTTGTCAAAGTAAAAAAATAAGAAGTGAAATAATAACGAGATAAATCTAAAATGTCATCCCGATCTCTATATTATACGCAGCAGGGTTTAAACTCCTACTTCGTCATGAACTCATTCATACTGTTCATCTCCTTCTTAACTATTGAATGTTTAGATCAAGTCTCAATATATAAATACGTTATTATTCTTACGATATATTATTATATTATATGATAGGCCTTTTTTTCAAGAAAGAAATAATCATATTATTTATTAGTTAGTGTGATAATGTATGCAAGTCAATACTAAATGACCAATATCACTACTTGTTAGAGGAAATTTTAATTTTGGTCCTATGATTATAAGGGTCTTGTTAATTTCAGTCCTTGATTTTTAAAAGTGTCAATTTAGTACCTTAACTATGTAATTTTTGTCAATTTTGGTCACTCTGGCCAAATTTCGCCGGAAAATTTTAATTGTTAAAATAATGAGGTTATTTTGATCATTTCACGTCTCTTTTCTTCTTCCCAGACGAGTCATCTCTTCATCTCCGTTTCGTTGAATGAAATGAACTAAGATGATGGGGAAAAGGAGGCTTGGTGATATTAAAGATAGGGTTTACGGGGAGAAAAAACGCCGAAAACGACAGAGAAAGGGATGGACTCGTCGGAGAAGAAGAAAAGAGGTCTGAAATGACCAAAATACCCTTATTATTTTAATTATTAAAATTTTTCGATGAAATTTGGCCGACAATTTGGACGGAGTGACCAAAATTGACAAAAATTACATAGTTAAAGTACTAAATTAACACGTTTGAAAGTCAGGGACTAAAATTAACAAGACCCCTATAGTCATATGACCAAAATTGAAATTTCCTCCTACTTGTTATATTAAAGAAATTTTATTCATACATGTTTTATATGTATTATTATCATTTGACAGAGTTAAAAATTTTGTGATCAAACGTCATAACTGTGACCCTTTCAAATGACCATTGTAGTATCTACCTTGCTGAGGTTTGAACCTACAACATTCTATTTGAGAGAGTCATTGTTATGCCGCTTGACCACAAGATTTTTGACAAGTTGATAATATAATAGGTCAATTTTATCTGTCATCCCAATTTTATTATTTGAAAATCAAATGAATTTTGTATATGTTTTAAATAAAACTTTGTATGTTATTTTAAATATATTCATCAATAATTATTATAAAACAAAAATATTTAAATATTTGATTCAATTTTCTTTAATTAAATTGAATACATAAAGTGAAAATAAATTGTGACATATTTATATATATATGCCTCAAAAATAAATTTCTTCATTATCAAATAATCCATGTGATAATGACATCTAAGGCATGAAGGATTGAAGGCCTCAATAGTTGGCTGCCACTGCACAGTTGACCACAAAAAATCAAGAATGACTTGCCTGCAAATCTAATTTATTTTAATTTACAAAATTTACTATTTTTTATTTTTTGGATCACTGGGGAGGGAACTTATTACCAATGCTACTGATTATTTACGATAATTCTTCTCGATCTATCAAGTGAACTGTCTGACAAACTCGTCATTAGAAAATCTGCATATTTATTGTGTAAGATTTTTTGATTCTATTTTAAAAAAAAAAATTATAAAAACATTATTATTATAAATAGATTTCCCTATCACAATACTGGAGGGGAAAATAACTTTACATATTTGCAATGGTTGCTTGATTTGGACCACTTGAAAATGTTGCCCTTTGAGTTTGGTCAAGTCTAAGAATTTCCATATATGATATGTTGTAGTCTAGTGTTCAATCAGCTGATTGGGCGGTGTCCAATAACGCGTTTTCAGATTGAGCCTTATCTCACTTCAATTTTTCTTTCAACATTATATTCATTAGGTGTCACCCATACATCCCATTGCATTGCCAGCTATGTTCATTGCATAATAATCCCATTCAACTATTTTTCATTTCTGATACCACTGATTAGGATCAGTGTTTATCACTACGCCAAAAATTACAACTTTATTTTCTTATATATTCTACATCAACTTACAACTTTAGTTTCTTATATATTCTACATTTTCGATACCTCTGCCGACTGGACTTACTCTTTAAAGCCCCTCCACCCAATAGGAGTGCTGAACTTAACCCTTAGTTTCTTATATATTCTACATTTTCGATACCTCTGCCGACTGGACTTACTCTTTAAAGCCCCTCCACCCAATAGGAATAGGAGTGCTGAACTTAACCCTTTAAAAGCTTCCGTTGACTGGACTTGACTCTTTAAAACCTCCAACCAACAATCTTTCAAGCGATCTGGTGTTGAACATAGCCTTCATCGGCCTGTGCGGGATTTAACCCTTAAGCCCCTGCCGACTGGACTTGACTCTTTAAAGCCCCTCCACCCAATAATCCTCCAAGGGGTGCTGAACTTAATCCGCCTCCGTCGATTGGATTTGACTCTTTAAAGCCTCCAGCCAACAATCTTTCAAGCGATCTGGTGTTAGACATAACCCTTCATCAGCCTCTGCCCAGCATATCTTTATCTAGATTTGAAGAATATAAAGTTTTATATAAGAAATCTCGAGACTGATCCTTATCCCGACAAAAAAGCTCGGGTCCAAAAATATATATTACAAGCACATAATTAACAAGAGTTGTTATTTTGGGTACCAAAATATATTAGCAACAATAAGAGGAAGCCCTATATAAATACCACAATAATTGGTGTATGTGACAGCAATATGACACAGATCAGTTATATGAATAATGGCCTGTAAATGGATCTTGTCTGTAAAGCTATATAAGTTATCAACTAACACCAAAACATGGGAGCAAAATAGAACACTGGGGGTTAAAGAAAACCAGATTGGGAAACAAATAACGTGTGCTGCAAAACGAAATCGATAACTCCAGGGCTTGGGGGCGCTTCTTGATTTCCCAAACGTAGGATTAAAATGGCTTCTTGGGGAAATGTCGTTTTCTAATCTGTAGCTATGATGCTCTCACTTGTCAGCCATAGTTTCTTTTGGACGATGAACACGACTTCGTCTCCCTCCTGATCAGGATCTGAAGATGAATCAGATGTTCCGACGGCTTCCCAGTGCAATGCATGCACATACTTCTTCACAAAATCAATAACGTGCTGTTTATCCCGGATGATAATGAAACCAGTGGGCCTTAGAATGCGATCCATCTCGAGCAGGAGATCCTCGCCGCTACAACCTTTCTTCTCAATGTCAGAAAATACAGTCCAAGCATGGAGCAAATCGTATGTCCTGGGATATGTTGAAAAGGCTTCACACCTGCATACGTAAAGGGAACACGAAGAACATCAATCGTCAGCCAAGTATAAATTTGCACTCAATACCAAAAGGTAATTAAATACTCAGGGCACAAATTTGTCAGTGTTAGAAATATAAAAGATGGTTATAAACAATAGTTTATCCAGATACCAGTTATGAATTGAGCCAATCAGGCCTCGATCATATACAATCTTGAGTGTGTTGGGTCCATCTTCGGGACAACATTCATTACCCATACATCCTTCTCCTTCAAAGCAGCTGCAAATGAACCCAAGTTTGCCTTCATGTCCATAATATTCCTTACAGTGTCTGATGAAACTTTGGGACCCAAAATCCTCCAATAACTATCAACCCTCCGCCGCCAGAGTTCCTGTGCACGAAGTATACATTTAGGTTTCTCGCATTTATTTCTTG